>PVLD010000539.1:0-11789 GCA_004027595.1 Dinomys branickii | reverse complement strand
AGACAGTGGACATCCTTGTCTTGTTCCTGATTTTAAAGTGAAAGTTTTTAGTTTATGTCTATTTAGTATGATGTTCGCTGTTGGTTTGTCATAGATGGCTTTCATCAGATTGAGGTAGAGGCCATCTATTCCTATTTTTTCTAAGGTTTTTAACATGAATGCATGTTGGACTTTATCAAAAGGCTTTTCTGCATCTATTGAGATGATCATGTGGTTTTTATCTTTGACTGTATTAGTATAGTGTATTACATTAATTGATTTGCCAATATTGAACCATCCCTGCATTCCTGGAATGAATCCTACCTGGTCGTGGTGTATAATTTTCCTTATGATTCGCTGTAATCTATTTGCCAATATTTTGTTGCGTATCTTTGCATCTATGTTCATTAGAGAGGTTGGCCTGTAGCTCTCTTTCTTGGTTGGGTCTCTCTCTGGTTTTGGCATCAGTATAATACTTGCCTCCAGAAACGTGTTAGGGAGAGTTGCTTCCTTTTCGATTTCATTGAAGAGTTTGAGGAGTGTTGGAATTAGATCTTCTCTGAATGTTTTATAGAATTCTGCTGTGAATCCATCAGGGCCTGGGCTTTTCTTTGTTGGTAAGTTTTTAATAATGTTTTCAATCTCATTAATTGATATTGGGTTATTCAGGATTTTTAAGTCTTCCTGATTCAATTTTGGCAATTTGTACCTTGTAGGAATCTGTCTATTTCTTCTGTATTTTCTATCCTATGGGAATACAGATTTTCAAAGTCGGTATTAATGATCTTTTGGATATCTGTGTGATCTGTAGTGACTTCCTCCTTTTCATTCCTTATTGCATGAATTTGAGATATTTCCCTTCTTTTTTTGATAAGGTTAGCTAGGGGTTTATCAGTTTTGTTTATTCCTTCAAAGAACCAACTCTTTGATTCACTAAGTTTTTGTGGAGTTTTCTTCATCTCGATCACATTAATTTCTGCCCTGAATTTTATGATCTCCTCCCTTCTTTGGGCTCTTGGTTTGGCTTGTTGCTCTTTTTCTAAGAGTTTGAGGTGTAGCATTAGGATATTTATTTGCTCTCTTTCTATTTTCTATGTATATGAGTTCATTGCTATAAATTTTCCTCTGAGGACTGCTTTCATTGCATCCCACAGATTCAGGTAGGTTGTACTTGCATTTCCATTTATTTGTAGGTATTTTTTAATTTCTTCTTTAACTTCTTGTGTGACCCATTGGTTATTCAGGAGGTTGTTGTCTAATTTCCAAGTGTTTATGCGGTTTTTGGAGTTCTCTTTGTCATTAATTTCTAATTTTATTGCACTGTGGTCCGATAATATGCATGGGATAATTTCAAGTCTTTTGCATTTAGGTAGATATGTTCTATGGGCTAAAATGTGGTCTATTTTAGAGAAAGACCCATGTACAGCTGAGAAAAATGTGTATTCTGTTGTTGTAGGGTGGAACACTCTGTATACATCTACTAACTCCATTTGTTCACACTTTTGGTTCATGTCTGTTATTTGTTTGCCGCGTTTCTCTCCAGTTGCCCTGTCTCTTTGCGTCAGAGGGGTGTTTAGGTCCCCTATTACAATAGTGTTATTAGTTATTTGATTTTTCACGTCTCTTGAGATTTGACTTGTAAAGTTAGCTGTTCCATTGTTTGGTGTATAAATGTTTAGGATTGTTACCTCTTCCTCTTTCAGCTTTCCCCTAACTAGTATGTAATGGCCTTCTTTATCTCTTTTGATTGTTTTTGGTTTGAAATTTACATTGTCTGCAAACATAATAGCTACCCCTACTTTTTTCTGGGGACCTGTTTCATGGAGAATTGTTTTCCAGCCTTTAACTTTCAACCTGTGGATTTCCTTTTGAGTAAAATGTGTTTCTTGTATGCAGCATATCATTGGATTGTGTTCCTTAATCCACTCTTCCAATCTTTTCCTTCTGACTTGTGAATTGAGGCCATTTACATTAATGGTTATAATGGTTATATGTTGGCTTATTCTAGTCATGTTATTTACTTGTTGTTGTTTTCCTTCTTTTGCTGTCTGTTTACTTACTTGTTCTCTTTAGGGGGTTATTTCCATCGTTGTTCTTGGGATTACGGTCTCTTTTTTCTCTGTCTAGAATACTTTTAGTGCTTTTTGCAATGCTGGTTTGGCACTCATGAAGTTCTTCAGTTGTTCTTTGTCGTGGAAATATTTATTTCTCCACTGAATTTGAAGGATAGTTTTGCAGGATACATCAATCTGGGTTGGAAGTTGTTTTGTCTCAGAATCTGTAATATCTCGCTCCAAGGTCTTCTTGGTTTCATGGTTTCTGTTGAGAAGTCTGCTGTGATTTTGATGGGCTTTCCTTTATAGGTGATCTGTTTCTTTTCTCTAGCATCTTTTAATATTGTGTTTTTTTGCTGGATATCTGGGATCTTGAGTATTATATGTCTGTGTGTGGTTTTCTTTGGATTATGGCTCATTGGGGTCCTTTATACCTCGATTAACTGTACTTCAGTATCTTTTACCTTGTTTGGGAAATTTTCTGCTATTATTTCAGCAAATACTCTTTTTTATGTCATTTGTGTGGTCTCCTGCTGTTTTACTGACTCCTATTACTCGAATATTTTTTCGTTTTGCCTCATCTTGCAGCTGTTGGATTGATTTTTCTTGGGTCTTTGATGATTTTATGAGATCCTTCCTTTCACCCTCATAAGCTGCCATGCTGTCTTCAAGGTCTGAAATTCTATCTTCAGTTTCATTTAAGCAGTTTTGCAAGCTTTCAATGGAAGTTTTCAAATCCTGGCAATCTCTTTGGACCTGTTTCATTCTTGGTAATTCATTCCTAAATTGCTCTTGTAACGTTTCCATTTGTTTCCTACTTTCTTCTAATCTTTTATCTATTTCTTCTCTAGATGTATGAAACATTTCTTCCATTATAGTTTTCAGTTCATTTTTTGTCTGAGAGATCATTGCAGGTATGTGACTTATTTCTGCTTTAAGCTCTTCTATGGCCTGATGGAGTTGTTTCTTTATTTCTGATGCAATCATTTCAGAACTTGCAGGTATGTGGCTTCCTAGTTCCCCTATATCCTCGCATCCAGGACTTGTTCTGGGTGGGGTTGAGTTCTGAGACTGCGTTTTATTCTTCTGTCTTCCCATTTTTGGGTATCAGATTCAAAATATTGAATAAATTTCCCAGGTAGTTCACCAGGCAAAGGTCTGTTGCAAAGGCTGCTCCAATGCCTCCTTCTCTTCGGGAGAATGTCCCTTAAGCTTTCTGCTGAGCGTTCTGCTCAATAGGCAGCTCATATGCTGTTTTGTGGACCGAGCTACTCCCTACCCAGAGACCTGGCTGGGGTGCATAAACAGCTCTCCTCCCTGGGGATCATGCAGACATGGAGTCGCTCAGGTGTTCCTCCCTTGGGTGGAGCTCCTCCCCCACTCAAAACTCCGGTCAGGGCACCCAGCCATTTCTTCTGTCCCAGCGTCCGTGCAGTCAGTAGTGCTGCTCGGATATCCCTTGCTGGGTGGAGCTTCTCCCCGACTCAAAAATCCGGTCAGGGCGCCCAGTCAACTCACCCATCCCTGGAATGTTGCAGGCAGGAATGCCACTCAGATGTATCTCCCTGGGTCGAGCTTCTTCCCGACTCAGAAATCCGGCTGCAGTGCGCACTCAGCTCACCCTTTCTGGAATCAGTGCCAGCAGGAGATCCCCAAAGTGCTAATATTTCGTGCCTCACCCACGATGCACCACTGCCCAGTGCCTCTCCGCCTCCTCCGCGTTCTCACAGGAACCGTCGACTGCAGCCTCCACAGTGCCCGCTCTCTGGCCAAGGATGGTGCCAGCTGCGGGGGCAGGGATCTGAGTGGGACCCTGGTCCACAGCCCAGATTAGCACAGTCTGCCCAAGAAGCACGGTCTCTGAGTCTGCCCCGCTCCGCCAGTGCCAAAAATTTCTAGCTGCAGCCGCCTGTGAGCCACTCGGGGTCGGGAAATGGGAGGGTCCGTCCCGCTGCAAGCGCCCTCAGGGGTACGCGGACTCGGCAGAGCCGCACGCAGCACTGAGCACCTCCGGCACCCAGCTCTCAGGGCCCGCCCACTCCTCGCCATGGCAAATCCAGCCGACCCATTAATGCTCAGGCAGCGCAGAGCATCACGTTCAGTTGGAATTTTGCAGCTGTGGACCCGGCACCCGTGCACAAGAGATCTGTCTCTGGGAGGATTTCCCTCTACTGCTCACCTGGTCGCCATCTTCCCGGAAGTCGTTGTAAATAACTTTTGCAAATGGGAAGGGTGATTGAGAGATGGGGGAGAAGAGATGGGAAGGGAAGGAGTTATAAAGAGTTAAGATGTGTAATGCACATGTACCAACCCCTCATAATGAATGCAATTATTATTTATTAAAAACAGTGTAGTGGGACTCACTAATGGTTAACTTGTAACACTCTGTTGGCTCTGGGTGTGGAAGGTCCACCTGAGGATTGGTGCCAACAGCGTAAAAGGAGAACTGAGGGTGGGGAGATGATGCTGTTGATTCTCCTGGAGAAGTTTGCCATGCTGAATTTCCTGATATGAACTTTGCTGTTATCACTGGAGGAGCTCGGTCCTCACTGTCACTGAAGATGGCTGTAATTCTCTTTTGGGGAGCTCTGGTCCTTACCTTGAGCAGCACTTTCTGGCTCCAGGGCAGGCCTCTCAGCCTGCTGACCCAGCTCCTTCATCCCGCTGGCACAGACTTTCTGGCTTCCACCACTGGCCTTTGGGCCTTCCCAGTGCAGATCCTTGATACAGACTTGCATGGGTTCTAGGCTTCCAGTTAGATTCATGCAGGATATTACCATAGGATCCAGGCCCCCAGCTAATTTCCTTGGCTCTCTAGTGTGTAAACAGATCTCCCACATTCTTTTGCATTTGATTCCTTGGGTGACTATTATAAAATAATCCTATAAATTATGTGCATTGCATTAAATCTTTTCCCTTGTAACCTCTGACTACAATGAACATGTTCTAATAAAAATAATTTTTCTAAAAATAATCAAACCAGTTTTGTATGTGACAATACTTTCTCCCCCCCCTCTCTACATATATATATATACACATATATACATATATATGTGCAATTAGTGCGTGAAAATAAAAGCAGTCACGGATATACATATTTAAATAAATGATGTTTTAAAAGAGAAGTATGCTATACATGGAAAGAAGGAAATAGTCTTGGAAGTTTATACTTATGGATTGTTTTGTATATATTCTTTATTCCTCAAGGAAGAGGACTTAAAGTGATTGGGGTTTGGTCATTAAAATCTGCAATATTTGCCATATGTAAGAAAGGACAGTGATGCATGTTCACTGCCTTGGAATTTCCTTCAACTCTTTATTCCATAGCTCTTTCTCCAAGTTCTCTATTCTTGTTCCCTACCTTAGACTCATCGAGACTCTTAGAGTGCAACATGTGTATTTGTGGACTATATTAGGTTACTCCAGGCAGATGAGAGGTGATAGATAATAGCTAGCTAGGTGATAGAGATGATAGATAGATAGATAGATAGATAGATAGATAGATAGAAAAATAAGGCATTTATTAGGGGACTTGCTTCATGTAATTATGGTGGCTGAAAAATCCCACAGCAATGGTGTCTATAAGCTGAACCTGGAAAGCTGCCGGTGTGGTTCAGTCAAAGTCTGAAGTGCCCCAAGCAAGCAGAGCTAATGTTGTGACGCCCAGTACAAAAATCAAAGTTCTAAAAACCTGGAGAGGCACTGGTACAAGTGCAGGGGTCTAAAAGCTCAAATGCTGTCAGTTCAGCTGTCCACATGTAGGAGAAAAAGGCAGCCCCGGGTAAGGTGGAAGAAGGGAGGGAGGAATGAAAGGAGGGGCAGACAGACAGAGACAGAGACAGAGACAGAGGGAGGAGGGCAGGAGCGACTCTGGGTTTCCTTTGCCTTCCTGTTCTCCGCAGGACCACAGCTAATGGGATGACAGCTGCATACAGTGAGTGAGAGTGGACCACGCTAACTCTGCGCCCTGACACAAACAGTTTCTCCAGGACTCACTCTCCCAGAGAAACCTGCACATAGCACTTTCAGGGGATGCAAGTCTGCCCAAGCTGCAACCCCAAATCTACTTTATAGTGTGAAGTGCAGGCTCTGCAATTAAAGCTGAATACTGAGGTTTTAGTTTAGAAAACTCATACATTAGCATATCTTCTCTTAAAAGAAAAACACAAAACCAGAGCTTTCAATGATACAAACCACTTTTTCTTAAGAGGTGAAAGTTTGCATTTGGGGTGCTTCTGCACCGTTAATGTGATCTTTGCTGTTGTGTGAATGCCGAGCTGATTAATTCTCAGACTGTGGCCAGGGCAACAGAGACGGCTTTGTGTGCCCACGGCAGCACTCGTGTCCTAAGCTCACCACTACTAACTTCGATAATCTAATACTTTTGTTTCCAGTCTTAGAAATATGTTAGACAATCGGTAAAAATGCACAGTATGTCCGGGAATGATTTTGATCCTGCAAAGCTACGTTTCATTCTCTGAGACCTGGTTACTCTTGTAGCTGATGGACATGGAGTGGCTATAAATGCTATTAGGCCCCAGGATAATAACCAGCTCACACATGAGCTTTCCTGTTGGCTCTGAAGTTGTTTGTTTCTTCCTCTGGAATCACACTGCATTGGTTCAGACCTGTTTTATAAATTGACGCACTGATCTCAAACCTTTGTCATTTTTTTCTTACTTTTGGAAAAGATGTTGACAAGCCTCATGGACAAGAAGGTTGAGTCATTAGTGCCTATCATGTGACCTGTCAGTAGAGAGGAGTCAGTAAGTGTTTGTTAAATTCTTTCTTAAATGCTAAAATTTTAGTTCCAGTTTCAGTTGTACAACCTCGGAGAAGCATCTCTATTTCTGAGGTTTGGTGCATCAGAAAAACAGTAAAAGTGCCAATATGACACTTACCTTGAAACAATTTTTATAAAGTAAAAGGAAATATGTTCAATGAAAAGTACAACAGCACTCAGAAACTAATACTGACTTGGAGCACAATGGAAGAAGATTGATCATTTGGAGGGAAGGTCCAGGCTGCGACAGAACATGTGAGTAGAAAAGTTCAAGGTTTAATTATAGTTCTTGTCTCCTGGCTAAAGAAAACACAAAACCCATAAACAATACAAAGTGGAATCTCAGTGTTTTCAAGGACATCCTTAAAAGAGAGGCTTCATTGTCAGAAAATATGAGATCCTCAAAATGACCTAGCAGCACTTCTTTGCCTGGGCTTTCCTGAAGATATTATGGAAGGTGAGAGAAAATGCTGGGTACTACGTTTAAAAATTAACTCTACACCCAGGTTTAATATGACAAAAGTTTATAAGGGGACTGTAAAGAGAAACTGTAGCTAATATGAAACTTTGAATGTCCTCTTTTGAAGTGGAGCAAAATATAATTCCCCTTCAGAGGACATTGGTTCCACCCAGAATTTCTAAATGTATTTACCATTGTATTCTCTATCTCCAGTAAAAAAAGAAATAAATAGAAAACTGTATCTATTTTACCTAAATTATTATATTCGTTGTCCACTGGTATTAGACTACACTGGATTTATTCTGTTCCAAATTATGATTTACTAATTTCTTTCCAGCTTAAGTTATGATGTAAAGAAATAATCCCAAACAAACTTGTACTTGGAATGACCTTCTTAGTGTGCTTATGGATTCAGCAAGGTGGGGATTTGGTTGTTGCTCAGGGAGATGCACTGGCTGTGTCTCATGATGCTGAGTCTCAGAGGAGAAAATGACTCGGTAGCTTGGCGAGGGTAGAATCATGAGAAGATTATAAGTCTTTGAGTGCTATTTCTAGCACTTGGATGAAATGATAAAAGCCTACTACTGCTAGCCTTGAGTTTACGTGTGATTTGACTTCCATCTGGTATGATTTCTTCAAAGCACGAATGCCTCAAGGCAGTGAGCTGGACCTCTTGCATAGCAGATTAAACTCCAAAGTCAAGTGTTCCAGCAAACCAGGTGAAAGCTGTCACTGCCACAAGTCTCACAGTGTTGCTTCTCTGCATTTTGTTTATTGCATTAAAGCCTTATGTGGACCTAGATTCAAAGGAGAGTGAGCCTCTCAGTGAAATGGTAGCAAAAACCTCCAGTCATTTTTTTCTTCAAGCTCAACCACCTATCTTCATGTCCATACCTCCCCTGTAGAAAAGAGCACCACCCTCCTTTCACACATCCCACTGATTTTATTATGAGGGTCAGGTGCAAGATCCAAAAGCTATCACGATTTGAGTCAGTTCTCGCGTGAATGAGACTCCCTGTAGGTATTCCTTCACTGTCATTCCTCTGGAACTGAAGAACCATGCTGGAAAGAAACAAGTTATTTGTCCTATAGGTAATAATACGCCATGGCAAAGCAGATGAGGAATATCTGCAGTAGGAACTTCCATTCAAAAACATGACAGCTGAGAGGAGCTCGGGAGTCACTAGTGAATCATACGGCCAAAGACCAGTGGGACACGTGGTGGTCTCATGAAGGCCGTGCACTCTCACCCCTCAGGTTGCACTGTCTGTGAGGTTGGTTTCTGGGCTCATTGCTCTTGTCCTTTTCCTATAAGAAGCTATTGCATCAGAGTTGTCCCTCATCCCAACTCTTACCCTTGAAAATTTGGAAATGCAAAAGCTTCCCTTCATTTTTATAGTGTTCCTTTTAGTCAGAACTTCATTTTTATAGTGTTCCTTTTAGTCAGAACTGATAAAGTGTATTTAAAACCATTCAGAGCTTCCTGCTTATCAATTTATAATACACTCAATTAGGCAATGTCCAATCTTCATCTCTCTTTAAAGTAATCCTTTCTCTGCTGAAAATCTCCTGCAAGTGTCCTGTGGGGCAGAGCTGTGAAGATGAGTACAGGTCCTCCCTGTTGGTTAACAAAGATGACATGGAGAAGCACCTTTAAGGACCTTGACTGCTTTGTATCTGCAGGAGGGATCCATAAGGCATTAGCCTACACCCGACATCTTAGCAAAGATCAGAGCTCCACACCTGTATTTGATCTTTATCTGGAGTCTCTCTCTTTCAGAATCTTCCACTGATTGAAAATAATTTTCTGGGCTTTTAGCAATTCTAACAGTTTCCACAAGGTAACTGTGTGACTCTTTCTCTAGTCCTTAGCTCCCCTTAGCCATGTGTAGAAGTTCTTTCACTGGATTTTCTATTTCACTATACATGACAGTTTTGTTAAAACATTTATTAAGTGTTAATAAGTTTTGTTAAACTTATTAATCACTATACATCAAAGTTCTCTTTTCTTCTCACTTCAAATAATAATTTACCCCTTCTCTTCCCAGACTTAAACAAGAGTGTCAATTTCCCGCTACATTTACACGCCATGTGATCACACAGCCAGCATCATATTTTTAATTACTACTTTCTATTGACCAGGACATTTCCCACTCCTTGTGCATGTATTTCAAACTGGACAAATGTGAGCCTTACCCAGACCAAGGCTATTTCTTAAACCTTTGTGAAAGAAAGTCTTTGTTTCTGGAAGCATGAGGTAATACTTCTCTATAATATAACCATATATATCAAGTGATGGGCCTAAATGATCCAGGACCCATTCTGTCACCTTTTTCACTCTGCTTGAACATTAACTTCATGAGGAAAAACGGTGGGCTGAAGGATTGGAGAGAGTGATAGCACTGATGAATTTGTTTCTAGCGTGTCTCAAATTAAGAAATAAAAAGACCCTGGATTTTCCAGTGATGTGAGACAGTAGATATCATTTGCTTCAATCTAGTTTTGTTTAGATTTCTGAATAAGCTATCCGTGGAAGACAACATAGTCCGCCTTCTGTCCATAGCTGTGCTTATAACCCTCTAACTACCTGGAACAAAATTCCATCCTCTATGCATAAGCCAGCACCATCTGTTGCTCAGTCCCTGGGCAAGGCCATCTCCTCTGAGAAGTCCCTTCTCTGAGCGCAGCAGAGAATGATAACCTATGCTCTGAACATGCTTTGCATCAGAGTTCTGAAATTCTGGTGCAACCGGTGTCACACAGGGCTCTATGTCGGCCTTTCACATAGGATTTTGTCCTTCTGAGATAAGGGTAAATTGAGATTGACTTCCCTATTACTCTACCTAAGAGCCCAGAGGGCCTGCAAGGCTTTCTGCAGATTGAGAGACCTGCTTTTCCCTAGGACTCTGGTCTTGCGTCATTGGGTCTACTCAGAACTTCACATGTATGCTCACTTGGAAATTCATATTTTTTAAACTACTTTAACATAAATGTTCTGCCAGTGTCAAGCTTTGATTAGTTTAGTGACTTAACTATTGTGTATTAGAGAGATTATAACCCCAATATAATTTTCCACTACCTTATTAATTTTATTATATTTCTTTTAGCTTTCCCCAACTCTCACACTCTTTGTCTCTGTTTCAACTTTCCAGAAATAAATGAAATCTTCCTTATTTGCCCGAGGAATTCATTGGGTGGACAGCATTTGTCATTTGCTCACATATTACCCCGAAGGTTTTGTGATGTGTGGTGCAATCTAAGAGACACTTTCTGGTAAATACAGTTTTCTTCTCTTCAGCTTACACTTGTGTTGGTTTTCTACCTAGACCTTTGAGCAACTATGGGGTAATATAAAGATGATACCAGCTGTATGTTTAAACACATCTGTGTGGGAAGCCTGACTCTGCTGTGATCTAGGAAGTCACTTACCTACATGAACTTTGCTTTCTTTTTACATTAATGTGGGATAACGGTCTCTATCACAAAAATGGAGTAATGTATGCAGTGCACTTTTAGGTGGTCCATATATGCTAACTGTCACAGCCTCATGATTTTCTTTTGTTTATGTGTCAGAATGCTGGAAATAACCAGTGACGTAACAGTGGCAGTGCTCCTGAGATGGTAGCATGGTGCTGCATTTAGTGTAAACTGGAATTTGTCTCACACTGAGATGCTTGGAAGGAGGGTTAAGTGATTTCAGCTACTGACAGACTCCTTTCTGACATGAGTTGTAACTATATGTTGCTTTCAGTGTGGTAAATCTCCAGCATTTGATAAAAGCTATGAGACAGGAGTATGAATTAAAACATCAGAAATTTAAAAATAGATTTCATGAAGAAATTTTAAAAAGTAAGGAGAAAATGCCTTCTTCAGGAAAAGCAATAGCTTCTCATCACAAATGTTGTGTTAGATTACTTGAGCTTCTATAACAAAATACTACAAACTGAATGTCCGATAAAAAGAATTAATTTGGTACTTCCGGGAAGATGGCGACCGGGTAGGCAGCAGAGAGAGAACCTCCCAGAGGATTACCACCCAGACAATGAAATATAGCAATATGAAGACAGAAATAAGGACTTCCGGGAAGAAGACGACCAGCTGAGAGAGCGAGTGTGGAGGGAAGAACGGCTTCAGCTCCTGAACCTGACAGAGAACGCGCTACTGGGACAAACTGCGCCAAACCGGGCAGCGCTCCGGGATCCCGCTCAGAACCCCACCCCCGCAGCCAGCGCTGCGCGAACTGGAGCAACAGCCACCAGCCGGCGGGATTTCTGAGTTGGGAAAAATCTCCATCCAGGGAAAAACATCTGAACAGCACTCCTGTCTGCACGATCACAGGGTGAGTTAAGTGCGCGCTCTAACCGGTTTTTCCTGAATCGGGAAGAAGCTCAGCCCAGCGAGAGACATCAAAGCAGCTTCAAGGACTGCGGGATCTCCCGGGTGGGAAGACCTACTTAGGCGCCCCAACAGGTTTTGTGAGGGGGGAAGGAGCTCCACCCAGGGAGGAACACCT
>PVLD010000538.1:262453-273572 GCA_004027595.1 Dinomys branickii | reverse complement strand
CTAAATTTGCATGTCTGTATATGGGTCCATACATCTACAATTCGAAGATATCAATGGATAAAACAACAACTACTGTTGAGACCATATCACCTTGTCTATAGATTAGTTGTGATTGTACTATTTTCTATGATAATTGGTGTCTGTTTGTCAATATGTTTTTGTACTTTTATGTTTCTAAAATAAAAAAAAAAAACAAAAACAAAAAAAAACATACTAAGTGGGTATTTCATTCCACTTGTGGTTGCAAGAATACTCTTCCATATGAATAACTAATACGTATGTACTTGGAGACACCTCAGTGACCATAGCTTTCCCACTTGGGGCTATAAAGAAAAACACAATCTTCCTGTAGGTATTAAATTCTTTACAGTATATTAATATGACAGCATATATTCCCCTGAACCTTCTGTTGCTTAGATAAATTACTTTAGTTTCTTAAGCTGATCTTCAAGCTAGTTGCTTTTGTTCTTTCTTTTCTAGCCATACTTCAATATGTTTGTAGCTCTTAATATATGACTTTTGTGTATAAATATTGGTGCAGATATGATCCCATTACAGACCACATTTGAACGTGGTCATTTTATACATCACAAGTTTATTAAGGCACACTTCTACACCACCAGTGTACTCTGTCAGCTCTTTTATTGGTGTAAACTTAAGCATGTTTCATCCAAAAGTCTTTTTAGCCAATCTCATCAATTCCATAAATAAAGCTATTAATTATAACCTTCTCGTGACCATTAATTAAAACTTACACAAAAATAAGCACATATCCCTGAACCCTACTGATGAATAGGACCATTTCTCATAGTAGCAGAATTAAATCTAAGAAGGTTTGTCAAGTCCTTTAGCAGGATGAAGGAAGAGGATTCAGACCAGCTTCACATCAGATGACATTTAGTTAATTCCTCAGATGGATAAGCCTATTAAGAATGGATCAACACTTTCCTTGGGGTGTCATCAAAGGTTAAGCTTTAATAGAAATTTAACAGAAGAAATCTTACAATAATTTCATATGTAACTCATAATGCTGAATCAGAATTTGAGAAGACCGTTCTACAATTTAGATATTTTAGGCTTAAGTTTTGCATACATATAGTAGCTTTTAACATGTAACTATTAACAAAATAAGGAAGTTCATCACTGTGGACACAAAAATGTTTACTTCAAGTCCAAAATGCAACGAACAGGGTGGCATTTATTCCGGAGTCTTCAATAGTGCTTGTATCATAATATCTATACTAAAAATAGAAAAGAGACAAATATAGCCATTGAATCACAATGTGGGAAAGTAAGTGTTCAGTAAGTGCTTGTTTGATCTGAAAAGGAGCAACCTAGGGAAAGATGCGGAGAGTGAAGGGAACTGCTTTTTATCGGTATAAATTTCATTAACAATCTGAGATATCACGAAAACAAAACTAAGTCAGAATACACTAGAAAAGGTACAAACAAAACTTAAAATAATGTTTAATGGAGCAGAAAAGGCACAGCAATAGAGGAAATACACTATGCAGTGACTGGAACAAAAGTCGGTGGCCCTAAGTTTTAGTGAGCCCACGCTGTTTCACAACCACAAACCGGATTCATTACAGTTTCTGATGTAAAGATATTTGAGCGGTAGAGATTATGCTGAGTAGAATGAGAATATTTATAGGGTCTAGAGGTGGACATTAAAAGGAAGATTTTGTAGGGTGCTAAAATGTTTTTACTTTTGTCCTGAAGACCGTCCCAGAATAAAGGCCATTAATTTCTCTCTGATATTAAAAAAGATAATAATGTCAAGTAATTGCAGAAAAGGAAACCATGACCAAGATGATGACCATCATTATTTACACCAGCATATAAAAGTCAGAGTTTTCATTAGGATTCCAGTGAAACAAGAATTTGAAAAGCACTATTTTCTCTATGACACGGTGATGCACTCACAGTTTTTAGTATCTTCACTCACAAAAATTAATACAAGCTTTAAAAAGCAGAATTTTGGGAAAAGAACAATTATATAATTATAATGATAATGGCAACCCTGGTTATATTATTCACAATTTAAGGACATGAAGCAGCACACTAAGCACTAAGACTGAAAACCAGCTTCAGTGGGACCTTAGGGGCGGCAAGGGGAACAGAGAATGTAAACATGATAACATACTTTAAAGGCTGGAAATAGGCAAATGAAGCCATTGGAAAAGTATTGTTCTAAAATAGTTATTCATTCATTCATCAAAATATGACAATTATGGGGGTAAATAAGGAGAGTGGACTTAAATTTTAAAAATAGCTGCAGTATTGGCTTCTGAGAATGTTTACTCTTTGCAAAGAATAACAATTTTTAAAAGTTTTTTTATTAGAAAAATGATGGAACATGTATTTAAATCATTTAATTTTTGCATGTTGCATGGTTAAGTTGACTGTTTAATTTAATTATGTATATGCATTCTTTGGCATTTGGGGACCAAATCCAGACCCTCACACATGCTCTTGAAACACTGCCATTGAGCTGCATCCCTTGCCTGATCCCTTAACGTTAAATCAATGTGTCTTATTATTATCAAGCATTCACTTTTCAATTATATTTAATTAATAGCTATTGCAAATGCTTTATGTACAAATGGAGGTATACTTGTATACAATTAGAACCAAGACAGGATGATACCAGAAATTCTAGAGCTCAGGTGGTTAAATCTCACCTCAACTAGCTCAAGCAAAGTAATGGCAAGGAGTTTCCAGGGAGTTGTGCTTTTGTTTCAGGCCTGGTTCAGTTGATGGGGGCTCAAGTACGTATCACAGTGCCTCTGCACTGATTCTAGTTCTCAGCAATGTCTCTCATGCAGAAGGTAACAAGGTCACCACTGGCAGTCCAGGCTTTCACCATTCTCCCGACTTATCACCTCTACAAAAATCAATAGTTTGATGAAATGCTTGTGCTTAACTTATGTGTAAGAGTTAAAAGAATCAGAAGGCGGATAGGCTGATAGGAGGCTATTGTAGCTGTGCAGATTAAGAAGAAAATGAGGAAATAATTCCCGAGTCACTAATTACACAAAATCCAAGTATCCACCTCAGAGGTCTGTTCACCAGAGCTCTCCGTGTAAGGTGCACGAAAAGACGAGTGGGGGCTGTTTCTACTGAACACTGACTTTGACGAGTCACCTCATCTCATCGACTCTCAGGTTCTTATACAATGGGTGCATCAATGGTTGTTCTGGAAAGATGATAACCTACTTATTCAATGGACATTCCAGGGTAATGCATGTTCCTGGTTTCCTTTATGAGACCTGCCTTGTAATTTTCCAATGCATTTCTTGATACTTTACATATGGAATGGACCTAGCTTTTGATCTGCTTTTCTCCATCTATGGCATTTGTTGTAGAAAACTCTTCCACTCTCACCGCCTTAAATGCCGTTGATAGATCCCTTCTAAACACTTACCTCCGAGGGCAGCTTCCCCTTGTAACTACAGCTCACAGGTCCAAACAACTGATCCCATTTCCACATGAATATCTGATAGACCCAAAGAGAACCTGTTATATCATAGAATCCAAACCCGCTTCCTTTTCTGTGACTCCCATAAATCAGTGAACAACACTGCAAGTCTGTAATATGTAAGACAAAAAAGTAGGACTTGTTCTTGTCTCTTTTTCCTTCACATCTACCTTACTGACTAGTTATGCAATTCTTACTTCCAGTTCTTCTCTCACATTCTGATAGTTCTACCACTCTCTGTTGTCTGTACTATTAATATTAGCCGTGATCTCCTTGGCCTCCTAGTTTGTCTCACTTGTCTTCCTGTATCCTCCTGTCAGCAAATCATTGAGAATATTCCTGATAAAATAAAACATTGATTGCAACACAAATAACTGTCAAATCTCGGTCAGCTTCATGTTTTCCTTGGAGTGAAAGTCCTTATCTCTGGAGTTACCCGGAAGGCCTGCAAGATGCGGTCTCCGCTGTGTTTCCTGTCTCCTTTCCGGCCATCCCTGTCTCTGACCTACGCCAGCTCGTTCTTGCCTAAGGGGCTGCACGCCAGCCTCACCTTTGCCTGCCCCAGCCTGTGGTCTTCTCCATCCTGATTCCTTTCTGTCAGCTATCAGTTTCAATATCATCTGTGTAGAATGTTCTCTGATTACTCAATCAGAAATGACCATTCAATGTCACTCCATTAGAGAAATCTGCAAACCTTTTCTGCAATGCTACACGGCAGTACTTTAGGCCTTATCGCTACACCTAGCTTCTCTGCCACAACTGACTGACTCTGATGTAGCTTCAGAAAAACAGCACAGGTAATATGTGAATAAATGAGTATGGTTCTGTTCTGTAAAAAATTTATTTCTGAGAACAAACCAACATAGTTTGCCAATCTCTGATCAATCATGTCAAACGCTATCGATCCCCTACTTTACAGAATTATTCATGCACTACTGTTTTCTTTCATTAGAATTTAAACTCCACTGGAGCAGCAGTAACCTTGCTTATCTTGTGATTTTATTCCCGTTTCCTAAAGCCTAGAGCAGAGAGGGAAACACTTAATTAATGAATGAATAAATTAAGGAACAAATCCAGTATATAAATTCAAAGCACTACAAAAAATAAACACACTACTTCAGAGAATCTACTTAATTTTCCATTAGGATAACAAAGATTAGAAAATTGCTACTATAAATAGATGATTTCTTGCTATTTCAAAGCTTTCACTTATTTTCCAGGTGCAATTATACTCCAGAATGACAAAATATACAGAGGGAAATTTAAATGGTGATTACATGGTGTATATTTTACAAATTCTATTTATTTTTTATTTACATTAAAATACCTTTCTTAAATCAATAATATGTTAGTCAAGTTAATTTTGTCCTCCACGTTACAGTTAGAAATATCTGGAGAAATTTTTGATTGTTACTACTTGCCACGGTGAGGGGAGAGTAATACTGCCAGGTAGAGGATAGGGTTCGGGAATGTTCTATATCGTACAATGCACAGGACATAGCCCCACAACAAAGAAGAATCTTATTCAAAATAGTGCTGAGGTTAAGATATTCTACCTCAGGCTTACGGCCCATGAAAATAGACCTTTGCTTTCATTGTTTTCCCTTTTAGGGCAGTTCTCATGGAATATCAGGATGCTACCTAATTTTGTAGAAAAAGTTAGAAAATGTGTGAGACAGCAGATCGCGTTTCTTAAAGACTACAACTTTGTAGGAAATTCAAAGAAATTCTGAAGAGTTCATTTCACTTAGAGGATAAAAAGCAACCTTCACTGTCACATTTGTATTCCAGGAACATTCAGCCAATCTTCCAACCTCCTTGGAGGAGTCAGACTTCAGTCAGTGTGCTTGTGGACTCACACAAGGTTAAACGGCTATGTACATTTTGTGATATTCACTGGCCAAATGACAACATTGACAGTAAATTTGAGCTGACATCCTCTGGCAGCAACCAAACAGGAAAGGAAGGAAGAAGCATTCCAAGGTCAAGAACAATGCAGCGAACATCCTTTCATAGTTTTCATGTACGCCGGTGTCTTTGTTGTTACACTGCTGACATCAGTTGCTGCTGCCTTAAATTGGCACCAGGCCACAATATCTCACCAAGTTTGGTTCATACAAACAATAGCAATAGTCTCTTGACACTTTATGCAAGAGAGGATTTTCACTTTTAGTGTTTTTATAGAACAGTGAATATAGGTGTGTGAATGTGTACATGTGTGTGTTATAGTTGTGGCATCACAGAAGACACACAATGGCAGCATTGGCACATCTCAATGTTCCTTCTGTTATTAAATAATACCAAAGATCACTCATGAGCAAAATGGTTAATTAAGTCAATGAATCTCCTTGATGCTTTATTATGGAGATTCTACTCCCACAGCTGTGATTATTCTTTCCTGCAACCTTCCCAGGATGGTCTTTCATGTGGCTCTTTCTCAAAGTTCTGTCTTTGACTTCTCTCATCTCATTCTGTACTCTAAGGTTTCATTTGCTCTAGTGGGTCCAGCTACCACTTCTCAGATTTCAAGTCTTTATCTCTACCTTTTGTCTATCTCATAAACATCTATTCTTTATTTTTAGTAGCAGGAGATACACCTATTTGTGATAGCAGTAGATAAACCTGTTTGTGATAGCAGTAGATACACCTATTTGGTATACATCAAGTCCAGTCCACAGCTTCCTCCTCTTGTGTGAACATTTTCCACTCATGCTCGCCTCATGTGTTCCATTCAGTGATACAAAAATGCAGAAGCGCCCTGATTTTTCTTTCTCTCCAATGTTTAATTCATCATAAAGTTGTGCTCTTTTTACCTCTGCCATATTCCTAAATAGGTGCACTTCTCCTGTCTCCCACCACACAGTGGTCACCATGAGCACCTTATCCCACATGATGCTTTGGTGGTTAAAATTTCTGTGTCATCTTATTGTTCTCAGGGTAGGGGATGTTTGACATAAACTACAATGTCTTCCTGGTTTGGATCTTTCTCTCCTCTTTCTGGAGTCACGTTTCTCCTTCCCTCACCCTCTTGCTCAGCCATGTTTCGGTCTATTTCTCACAGTGCAAACTTCCTTCTCTCCTCAAGGGGCCCCACCCACTACTTGCTTGTTCTTACAGTACATTTAGCATCCTACTGTAGAAGAACTTCAGGTGACTTCTGCTTGTGTTTTGTTCCTTCTTCTTATCCCCCAGAATTCAGTGTGAAGCCATTTTAGTGGAGACGTGCTCCCCCTAACAGCACCAGATCATGCTTTTTATTGGAGTCTGAAGTGTAACTAGATATTTTGCCTTTATGATGTTTGCCACTTTTGTTACACTTTGAAGTTCAAACTTGCAATTTCAAACAGCAGAGCTTTTTTCTCTACTACACTGTAATTTATCTGCATGTACTCAGTATTTTAACGACAGATAAATTTATCTTGCCATTGAATAAGTTAATCTCTCAGTCGACAAATATCAATATCTAGGCTATTCATTAAAAATGTGAACAAAAATTCAACTCAAAATTTTGGCATATCACTCTATTCCTACCATCCTTATATTTCTGAGTTTTCTGTGTATACTAGTTTTGCAGTCATCGCCTAAACATCGGGTCTAAATTTTCAGATTTCCTCAGGTTCTCTCTCCTGTATGACCTACCTCTCTTTGCCCAGCACCGCGGTTCCTGTCTGAATATCATAGTTCCCGTCAGCCTTCTCAGTGCCCTTGCTGCTCTTTCCTGGTGCAGGAGCTCTTCATCCTGACACTGGATTATTGTGTAATGACCCAGCTGTTTTCCACATCTGTTCCTGTTTGGACCTAAAATAAGAGCCCCACATTCAGAGGCGGTCCCTGATCTGTGGGGATGGTCACTGGGGGTGTGATGTGGAAGCGTGTGTTCCCATCGCGTTTCCTCCCTTCTTCCTGCCTCGCTGTGCTTCCCAGCCTCCAGGCCCTGATCAGCTTTCGCCTCCCATGCCCTTTCTGTCTTGCTGTTTCTGCCCTGGAGCCAGCTGTCCATTGACTGAATCCCCTGAAACTGTGAAGAAAACTCTCCTTCTTCAAGGTGTAAATGTTCGGTATTTTGTCCCAATAATGGGAAAGTGACTGCTGCAACATTTAATGTGTTCGTGCTTCACTCTTCTAGTCTTCCAAAAGTACTGCTTCTGTTGCTCACGTTATCAAATAATTTTCGTCTCAATTGTCTATTCCATACAATCGTCAGCATTCAGGTTCTCTACGATCTTGACTCAATGGCCATTTTCCCACGTCTATCATAAAACATTCTCCTTTGTGCATCTTGTGTTTCTGACAAACTCAAGCAGTCTCTTCAGTAGATGTGTGACTTGCATTTACCACTCCTGGGACTTTCTGTGCACGTTTCTCTTACGGGTTCTTATACTTCAAGTGCAATTCTACTTTGCTTACCGCATTTTCCCAGTCTTTCAGCAAGTTCTTCACACGAACTACAGAAACCTTTCCCTTTTGTGAGCGCCTAAGTCCATGTCTTATTCCCCTCTCTAGCTACTCTCTTTGAGTCTGGGACCCTTTCTTGAGAGCTTGTGTGGAGGTTCTAGTGGGGGAGTGCAGCTACTTGTATACCCTTGACCGAGGGACGGTCCTCCTCTATCGGGGGTGGTTGTCCTCCTCGACAGAGCGCGCAGCTTCGGAGGGACGTGCATGCAGCATTGAGGGAGGGAAGGGACACCCTCCTAGCCAGCTGGATCAGCCAAATCAACCCTGGTGGTCAGTGAGGTGACAGATGCCGCAACCAGATCGCCTTCACATCCTGGGACCCTTTCTTGTTTATCACTGCATAGACTTTAGTGTTTAACACCTGGCTGTGGGCACAAATAATGTTCAACAGATAGCTATCTTTCATTAATTGCCTCATCTTTTACTTTTCGTGTAGCTTTAGTCTATCAAAGGTAAATATCTTCTCATGTATTTTATGTTTATTTGAATTTTCATGTCTTTCTTGAAAAGTTAGCTAAAAGATAATGTTTTAGGAAACCTGCCTCCTGTGCCTTTTAAGAGTACTTCATTATTTTTTTCCAAAACTGAAAAAAACGGTAAGGGCAGGATTTTAAAATATGATCTGGGAATGATGAGTATAAACTTTTGTGGAAAATTTGTAATTTTCTGTAGTTAAAAGTGACATATCTTCATAAACCAATCAGAGACTGCAGAATGAAGAAACACATCGAAATTAATAATACGTACTGTAAACATGACAACAATAGCCCTGGAAAGCTTTCAGTCGGGTTTTATTGCGGCAATCATCTTTCATTTCAGCTGTCCCTTCAGCGCGTTAAACACGGGCGTTCTCGACACTTTAAGCCAGGCGGACTTACTAGACTATTCATTTTCTTGAGAGTCAACCTAGAAACTACTATCTTGAATTGCTAACACCATAGATTTTTTTCTTTTTGCATAAGCAAACAGACATAGAATTTAAAATGATCTTTTAAAGTTTTATTTTAAACTTACACATTAAAACATAAAGAATATGGGTTTGAAAGGATTATTATGTAATGTTTTGACACATGTACACATAGTACATGGCTCAAATCACATGTATCCTCTCAGATACTTGTTTATGGTAAAGGTTTCCAAATCCTTGTTTTTAGCTTTCAAAAATGTATAGAACATTGTTGTTAAAAACAGTTACTGCTGTGCAAAAACACAAAACCTTTTGCTCCTGTCTAAGTATAACTTAGTACTCACTTAACAGTTGTAAACATGCTCTAGCAAGTGCTTTGCACAGATTTGCTGGTAAATTTTTCTGGTCTCAAACGGCTTTTATGCTTTATTCTAAGTACTCCTACTACACAAACCACACAATTATTAAGATTTGCTGCTAAGACATTCACATTTAAATGTTTTGTATATACTTCATTGCTCCAGGCCATATGTACACACACACGAACACACACTCATTTCATTAGGGTTAGTAAAGTGCATGTAGTATAATAGATTTATACATTAAAAAGCGAATGTGAAATGTAAAGTTTAAGTATCACCTTTAAAGAAGCTACCCATATGAAAATCATGATGGTAAAGGCACAAGTCAACCAACTTATAAAAGTCTTTCCTCTTTACCTTTCAAGGCTTTTCAAGTAGAGTTGAAAACCATTGAAGTACTTTCTGTGAAGTAATCCAATGTGCATAGATGGAGTTACTTAACTATAACATAATTCCATCTTTGCACAATTTGCAAGGTATGTTTAGAAAAGAGTTAAATTTTAACTCTTTTAATTCTCTTCTTTTTCTTTTACCATGCTGGGGAGACAATCAAGGACCTTGCACACACTAGGCAAATGTTCCCAAAGAGAAAATTTAACTCTCATGAAAGGTAGCATGAACATTGTATTTTTAAACTTGAGGTATGGTATGGAAACCACCTATTATCTACTAAGATACCTTTATATGTAGCAAGGGGAAGGTGTATTAAAGGTGAAATTACAATAAAGAAATTCTACTCTATCAGTTTATTCTAACATTGGTCTGGCACTTAACTATTATTTCTCTCTAAGATAATGACATCAAGGTAACTTAGATTTTCAAAAATCATTTATAAACATTGACCCTGTAAATGTTGAGAAAACAGTTCGATTGAATCGCAGTCTAGTCTCATTCCTCAGCCATAACAGCAGTGATAATTATTACTGCAGTTGTTACTCCTATATTTGCGAACATTTTAGAGTTTCTGTTTTCATCTATGGAACTCATAGCATACATTTAGTAGCACACACATTTATCTTAGGAATGATAGGTAAAACATTTTAAACACTTCATAGCTTAAATGTATTGAATAGTTCATGGGCGTCATGCATTACGAACGGTATTTTCCTTGTATATTCTCAGATAATTCTTTAATTCTTATGCCTCTGTGAAGTGTTATTATCCCAATCTAACTGAACTAATGTTTAGAAAATTAAATCACTTTCCCGTATCACACAGCTAGTAATTAGAACTTTGATTCAAATTCAGGGCTTTCTAATTGCAGGTCCTATGCTTCTAATTCCCCTACAATATGGTCTTCCTAAACTGGGATTTGTTTACCTAAGACTGTCACAGTATGTACTTGTAAGAACACTGATGTGCAGGAGAAAACGTTATCTACATTTTAAAAATGGAAAGTGTGGTTCAGATAAATACCTGAGCTTGTAAGAAAATATCACAGTTGCAGAGGGATCAAAGCTAGTTTAAACTTAGAGCCCTAATACAATAGTAGAACCATGTTAGCCCTCCTGCATATATGCATATTCATATATACATACATACATTTTTGTCTTTTTCTTTTCTACTTTCCTTCGTCCCATCTGTTCTTTGTATTATATCACTTAATGCTAAGCAATAATCAATGACGGGTTATTTGATCAATCTTGTATGTCTGTATGTGTTATCCTGAACACACACTACGAAGATATCAATATGTAAAGCAGCAACTATTGGTGGTTTTTTTTTGTTGTTGTTGTTGCTGTTGTTGATGTTTGCCTGTTTTGTTTTTTATCTTTGGATTTTTGGTTTTTGTGTTTTTTCTGTTGTTGAGAGGATTAATTGTCTGACTAAATTTGCATGTCTGTATATGGGTTTATATATTTACACTTCGAAGATATCAATGGATAAAGCAATAACCACTGTTTAGACCATATC
>PVLD010000538.1:0-262353 GCA_004027595.1 Dinomys branickii | reverse complement strand
AATGTTTTTGTACTTTTATTTAAAAAAAAAAAAACTTAGAGCCCTAGCATTTTTCTCTTTACCAGATTCACTGGGCTTTCAGCAGTAATGGAGAAACCTCTCATCTTCGTTTCTTTGTTCTCCAATAAGGTGGCCACTAGCCACATGTGACGGCTCAGCGCTTGAAAGGTGGCTAATGTCACTGAAGAGGGTGCCTTACATTTTACTGAATTGTGATTAAATTCAAGGTTAAACAGTCCCTTTGTCCAATGACTGCCCTACTTGACCATGCAGCACTTAGTGAACTCAATAATCCTGATCTCCTACCAAAAAAATGGACAAATTTATGAAAAAAATTAAGTGAACTTAGTTATGAATAAACTCAATTTTAAATAAATTCAATTACTTCTCATTAATGTTCATCCTTTAATTTAATATGAAGTGGAATTTCCAGGTAACCAAACCCAGTCATATCCAATATAGAATAAAAATTTCCATTTCCCATTTTTCCTCTAAGGTGAACTTTTCTCTGGTTGCTTTATTTCTATTTATTGTAATTTTCTCAAATTGCTTAAAAATAAAAACACAGACACTTTAAATCATATTGGAAAACTATTTTATGTCCTTGACAGACTCCCCCTTTATATGTCTGTCTCTAGAGAATGTGAATGCAGTTTTCAACTGTTTTACAGTAAATTCATGTTTTGTGTTTTACTGGCCATGTTCTGACATTCATAGATCGCTAAATCCTCATTTGGAAAAGCAAGCGTCAGAGATGAGGCAGTTAGTTCAGAAGGGATTGAGCATAAACTCACTGTTCCTAATCTGGTCAAACAAGCCAAAGTACAAAGCTTTCAGTTTTTCAGTTCCACTTACACAGGAAAACAACCCAGTATTACAAAAAGCAACTATTTCCCCAGACGAAGAAGGTTGCTTGCAATTTACCTCAGTATTACCTTAGGCTGCTTTTAAGATGAAAGGCTCTGAAGCAACCCCTTCCTCTGTAGGAGCCCTCCACGCTGTATTATAGGACCCGAGTGTACTTACCGATCCTAAAACTAATCTTGGAATTTGCTAGGATAACATCTGCATTTCTGAGAATCAGTGAATGAAACATTATTTTTTAATCTTGTGGAATGGAGCTACATTTTTCTCATGCTTCTTCTTCATTTTCTCTTATTCCCTGTTCTCCAAAATCCAGAGAATTGTCGAAGTGGCCTGATTAAGAAAAGCTTAGTTCATTGAAAAGAAAGGTTTGTGCTAATATTGTTTAGACAGTTAAATGCCTATATCTTTTACTCTTAGTAACTAATTTAAACATAACAATACACAATGTATTAACCACTGTTACTCTCTGTTTTGAAATTTTGTTTCACTTTTTTCCTTTTAAAATAAAATTTTTAAAAAAGAAATGCTGTTCACCAGTACTAATGCATATTCATACTCAATGAATAGTCGTTTTATGACCATATCACTGACTTTTCTTAAAATCCAAGTTTCATGTGGGGAACAATTAGATTGGCTCATTGTATACATGGTTAATTCTCGACTAAAGCTGAAAATGAAGTCTGCTTTGATGTTTTCTCTGGACTCAGGGATGATGCCAAAACTGCATCATCTTCATCAACGTGAGATATAGTCAGTCCATCAGCATCTCCAATCTGTCTGTTTTCCAGATTTCACTGTAGAACCTACACTTTTTTCTTTTGATAGTATAATCCTGATTGTTCTATGAAGTATGAGATTAAGTTTTTAATTATTATTTATAAAGAAAGTATATTTAAAGAATGTGAAAAAATGAAATCACAAAATAATAATATATCCTTTTTAGTACTAGTTTACTGTTTTGTAGAAATTTGAGCATACAATAAATGTAAGCAATCAGAACATAGCAAGTGTACAAACCACATAGTCTAATGTGTTGGTTTGGGGCTTATTTTGCAAGGAGAACAATATAATACAGGACACATATTTTATAAGATTATTCATAATAGGCACCCAAAGGACAATATATAGAAGAAGGCAGGAAATCTGTCCATACATTAGGATCAAGGAATCCAGCTGAGGGCCTAAATCCCACAACAACGTCCTATATGAGTCCAGCTGAAGACCTAGAGTCTGTAACAATGCCTCCCACAAATCCATCTGGAGGCCCAGAGCCCATGACAATGTCTCATGCAGGCCTGTTTCACAGATCTGTGCTTGGAAAGCCCAAAGGTCAGTGGTGGAATCCAGGAAGTCTGTCAGCTTGATGAAGGATCTATGCTAGCAGGCTGAGGGATCTGCTCTGGAGCCAGAAAGCAATGCTCAGAAGCATCAAAGCTCCCCTGAAGGGTACCACAGCCATCCTCAGCATAAGTGAGGTCCCGAGCTCCTCTGATGATCAAGATGGCCGAGTTCCCATCAGGGAAGCCAACGCTTCTCCTAGAGACCAGCAATTCAGTCTTACACTCTGGAGCCAGGGTGTGATGTTCAAAGTGAGGACCAGAGCTCCCCCAAAGTGAATCAAAGCCATTCTCAACGCTGATGAAGTCCTGAGGTCCTTGGAGGATGAAAACAGCCAAGTTCATCAGCAAAGCCACCACGACGAGCTCCTCCAAAACAACCAACAGAGTCCACCAGCTCCAACAGCCTTTCTCCACTCCCAGCGGCCATAACTTTTCCTTCTCCAGTTCTGCCTCTTATGCTGCTGGCAACAATCTCCACGTGGGCCTCCCACACTCAGCATCATGCTTACTAAGTTCAGCTGGAGGTTATAAGTTGACCACCAGTTATCGATCCACTATACCTAAGAAATAGAAAATGCTAGAACATTTTGATAAAAAATTAAAATACTATTTGAAGCAATAAAATCAATTTAAGACTGATAAAATACTTATTTAGAAATTAAATTTTCTTTGGACCCAAACTTTAATGGATCAAAGTACCAAGTTAAAATACTTTTTTTCAAGAAAGCTTTAAAAGTGACAATAAAATTATTTCTGCAAAATATATGCTATGACAGAAGGTAACTTTGTAGTCTATTTGAAAATTTCCGAAAGGTACCAAAAGAATTAATCATCCTCACTCAGGGAAGCTTAGATACATGTTTTTGTCTTTTGTTAAAAGTAAGGTTCAAAAAACTTATTAAAATGTTAGATGTGTTTCTTCAGAAATGAAAGGCACCGTTACTTGTTTGACCCTTTTTTCTTTATAAAACTGTGTTTTTTGTTGGAGGCAGTAGTGTCCCACTAACTACATGGGCCAGTGCTAGTGAGACACAAAAGATGCAAGGAATGTATTGCTTTCTAAGTAGAAAGGTAGGGCTGGCAACAGAAAGTACTTCTGCCATTTGAATTTTCCATTTTGCCTGGAAAAATATGACAGACAGGATAGATGTGATATACCCATGACAATAAAAATTATATTTTTGATATGGTATGGGCAGAAACATAGGGGCTGGGGTACTGATAACATCAGGAAGGTGCTGCCCAAGGTCGGGTTGGTACCCTGGGACAACTTAGTATATGAGAAAAATGGCCAACCCATCTGATGAAACCCCAGGTGTGTGTACGCTATTGAATGCAACGAAATGCAAACCTACCTGACTTAAAGCTCTAGAAAATGACAACATTATAAACAGTGATGTCCTGGTACTGTATTTGATGACTTCAGTTATAGAGTCAAAGATGACAATGTACAGCAGTGGGAGGGAGACACGACTTGAGGTTTTTAAATGTGTGTTTTCCTAAGGTATCTTCTCATTGGTTTACTAGAAGTGACAACTTCAGCCTGTTGGAAAATTTTCAGTCGTTCCAAAATGGTATTGTTAATGGCCAAAATGAGGATACTTATCCAACGGGTTGATCAAAAGTTCTTTATTGGTTTGCTTAAATCTAAACCAAAGTGATAGAGACTGTGAAGGTCCTTAGTTTAAGATGATCAGAATCAGACATACGACATATAAAGGAAATGAGCTTTTCTCTCAGTTTGATAATACTGTCTTGATAGGATAGAACAGTAGGACTTATAAGGTACGCCTTCCCTATGCTGTTTGCTCCCTAGTTCCCAGATGCGTGGCTAGGAGTTCCAAAACCCTAGGAGGAAAAGTGACAGATGGCGAAAGAAGCTTGAGTTCTTGAATAAACACATGCAGGGAACATACCTACGTGGGACGGTGAGCACCAGAGTCAGACTACTGCAAGAGGATGTAATGATCTTAATATGCTAATGCTAAGCAGCTTCACTTTGGGAGTTACAATTTGTCAGTTAATTGCCCAAATACTTTGTAAAAGTCATAAAATCCTTATCATAGTCATCACATATTTGAAAAGAAAATTCCAAATGTTCCATAGGATGGTTAATGGTACATACATTAATATTCATGAAATTTATAATTAAATCTCAAAAATAAATTTTAATAACATAATTTTCTGTACAATTTGAAACACTAATTTTTATGTTCTCTTATAAAACTCAATTAATTTTTGTAGGCTTGAAACTTAACTATGGAAACCAGAAAATACATTACAGAATTTATTATAAGTCAAGGCTTTTTTAGCAAATGAATATTCATAGTGGAAATTTAAAGATTAAAAACTAATTAAAAAGAAGGATGTTCCTTTAATTGATGCTCTAATAATTTAGCTGGTGAGCACTATTCTCTTAATATGAGTTGGGTCATTTTCACTTGACATTTGCCTGAAGTTTTTTTATCTCCGATTTGGGTTATGATAGAGTAACCAGACCTAATAGTTGTTCCTTTTGTATATATACATAGAGTTTGATTTATATTGTATATGTGTATGTATACATATGTATTATCCATATATATATATATATTGTTTGGTCTTGTATCTTCTATTCAGAGTATGGGTATGGGGCTTACAGAAAAATTTGCCCAAGCAATCCACATTTATACACACTTTCTTTTTACAAAACTATCTTTGGACACATATGACATTAGTAGTACATATGTCTGTTCTGTGCTTCCTTGCATTCATATAAATGCACATTGACAGAAAAATATGGATAAAGACCATTACCCAACATATTTTTGTACTCTACTTCCTTAGAGACATTTACTATGCAGAAGTGACAAAACGTAGGTGTCTGTCTTTGAGTATCTTAATACCTCAAAATGTTTCTTGCAATAATAGCTCATCTCAAAGATGTAATAGCATGTTCAGTTTGGGTATCAGTAATTCAATTTTCAGTTTTTTTTTTTTAATTGGCACCTGCTTTTGGTACAGAATGATTAAACTCCAGGTAGGGCATTGGTATGTGTACATAACACTTCTCAGTCCTTTTATCATCCCCTTCCCCACCGGCCCCTTGGTCCCTCCTGTTCTCTCTCCATCTCTCTTTGCAAAGGTCTATCTCCCTATTTCCTATCATCTGTCTTTCATTGCTCTTTATTTATATCTCAGACTTGTCGTATATGAGGAACCTTGCACTAATTATGTTTGTCTGTCCGATTTATTTCACTTAACTTTATGGTCGCAGATGACTCCAGCTTATCTTTATGGCAGAATAGTATTGCATTGTGCATAAACACTGCACTTTATCGATAGACATATAAGCTGCTTCCAAGCTTTAAAAGAAGTACAAACAGGCAATGAGTATATGAAGAAATGTTGAACACTGCTGACCATTAGAGAAATGCAAAGTAAACCAACTCTGAAATTCTACTTTACTTCAGAACTAATGGCTGTCTTCAAGAAATCAATTAATAAGCACTGGAAAGGCTTCAGGATAAACAAAGCTTTTTATACTTCTGGTGGGAAAGTAAACTAGTATAATCACCTTGGAAATCAGTATGGAGATGTCTCAAAAACAGAACTTAGAAATTTCACTTGACCCAGCTATTCCCTTTCTAGGTATCTTCAGGAAAGAGTTAAAGACATCATTTAACAGTGAATCATGCAAACCCATGTTACAGCAGCACAATTCACAGTAGCTAAATCTTGGAGGTGGCCTATGTAACCATCAGTAGAGGAATGGATAAAGAAAATGTGGTTTTTACACAATGACCTACCGCTTTGCTGCAAAGAAGGATAAACTTGAGCCATTTGTGGAAAAATGGACGCACCTTCAGACCACACTATTAAGTGAAGTAAATCAGGCACACAAGCTTAAATATTGCATCGTTTCTCTTGTATAAGAAACCCAAAGCATACACAAAGAGCAAAAGAAAAGGGAGATTATGAGAAGTGGGGAAACAGCCTTTGCTAAAAGGGATCAAAAGATGGGGGAAGGCATGAAAACGGAATGAAGATGTATTATGTGCATGTACCTACTCCACACAGGAATGGCAGCACGCACTACCCACGTGTGCTCATAAAAAAGGTCTAGCTGTTGCTAGTTGTGCTGCTATAAACATGGACATGCATGTTTCACTCTAATATTATGTCTTCAAATCCTTTGGGAAGATACGCAGAAGAGGACTAGGTGGATTGAATGAAATTTCTAGCTTTTTGGGGCATTGCCATACTGATTTCAACAACGGCTGCACTAATTTCCACTCCCGCCATCAGTGTAGAAGGTTCTTTTTGCCCACAGCTTCTCCAGTGTCGGTTATTATCTGACCGTTTGAGGGTACCCATTCTTTCTGGAGAAGATGGAATCTCATTGTCCCTTCAATTTGCCTTTCTCTAATGGCCAATGGACTTCTTCTGAGAAGTCTTTATTCATTCACTTGACCATTTTTTGATTGGGTCTTTTATTTTGAGAGTGTCTTTGTTTTTGAGTTCTTCATATACTCCAGATACCAGTCCTCTGTCAGAGGAAGAGCAGGCAATTTTGTTCTTCATTCTGAGATTTTTCTCTTCATTCTTTTGTTTGTTTCCTTTGCTGCGCCAAAGCTCTTTAATTTAGCATGATCCCATCTGTTGATTTTAATGCTATTTCCTGGTATGCATTTAGGGTTCTGTTAAGAAAGCCCTTGTCTATGCCTATGTCTTCCAGAGTTTACCTATTTTTATCTTATTCAAATAACAGCAGATTGTTTCATGTTAACATTTAGATCTTTGATCCATTTTGATTTTTATTTAATACATAATAAGAAATACGGCTCAAGATCCAACCTTCTGCGTGTGGATAGTCAGTTCTCCCGGTACCTTTTGTTCAAGAGGCTGTGTTTCTGCCGATGCGTATTTTTGTCATCTTTGTCAGGGGTCGGGTACCTGAATGTGCTGGGGTTGTCTGTGCATCCTCTATTCTGTCCCATTGATCCAAGTGTCTATTTTTATGCCACAATTATGTTGTTCTTATTGCTGCAGCTTTGTAGTATAACTTGAATTCTGGGATTGTGGTACTCCTGCTTTGCTCTGATTGCCCAGGATTACTTTTGCTTTTCTGGGTCAAAACAGATGATATCTTTTCAAATTTTTTTGATGTACTCTTCCATCTCCTTTTTCAGCATAGTTTTTACTGTTGAAATCTTTCTACTCCTTAGTTAAATTAATTCCTAAGTATTTAACTGTCTTATGTTACTTGTTTTCCTAATTTCTTTATTGGTGAATTTATTATTGGTTATATAAATGCTATTAATTTTTGATTGTTGGTTTTTATATCCTGCCACATAACTAACTTTGGTTATTCTAGGAATTTTTGGTGGAATATATTTGATTATTTATGTAAAGGCTCATGTCATCTGCAAGTGATGATAATTTAACTGGGCACTAATAATTCTTTTCAGATGAATTTTCCTTCCCTGTTGTTTTGAGTCAACTGTTAAGGTTATGCTTACTCAAAGAAACAGATTTTGAACCTGTTCATTTGTGATAGGAACTATACATTCATTAAATTATTCTGTGTAAGAATATGGAATAAGCTTTGTAAATTATTAAAGAAGTGAATTCTTATTAAAAAATTTACAAAATAGTAAAATGGTATAAAAATGTCACCCATAATCCTTTCACCAAATACGTTGTTGACATTTTCAGATATTTTCCTTTTTTGTACTTTATTATTTTTGGTTCATGTTGTTATTTGAATCTTTATGCATTTTTGCATTATTCCAATTACTATTATTTTATATTAACATTAACATTGTATTTCCCAGTTAGCATTTTATTACGCATTTTTCATTACAGCCATTAATTTAAAAAGCATCACAACATAAACAAACACATGGTACATAGAATAATAGATTCCAAAAATATCATTTTGCCACTTGTATGTTAATGTCTGTGAAACAATCTGTGATAAACTACACTTATATTCTTTCTCCAACTGTTCTTTGTAACACATTTTCTGTCAAAAAATACTCCATTTTTTTGGTTCAGATTCTATCTCATTCTATTACCACTTATTGCATTGCCATATATGGACAAGTTTGGTTAAGTTTTAGTCATGGTTCTGTTTCAGACTAACTGCTAATACAAATCTACTTTTGGAGAAATTATCTGTGGTGACTATACCACATCTCTATTACTGTCTGCTTATTCAGAGTATCTCTCTCTGTGATTGTTCTTTCTCCTTCAGTTCTATCTTTCATTTATTTACTCATTGGGCAAATATGCGGAGCACTTTTACACATCAGGCAATATATTAACACTAGACTACATTGGTGAATAGGAAACAACTTTGGCAGCCAGTTATAACATGATGTGATAAATGCTCAGTGTCATAAAGCAAAGAAATGATGGCAGAAAGAATAGAGGCAACCATTTTTCTTAGGGGACGAAGAAGAACTTTGTGTGAGTATCATTTCTGCAATAGTTTTACATTTCTACAGCTCACAAAGAAAATAGGTCACAGCTGTGGAGGTCCAAAGACATAACAGCTCAGTTGGTCCAGTTCTGGAGAGTGCTTTGCTTCTCAGATGAATCACATAATAGCAGAGTCATGTGTATGGGAGAGCTATATCATCAAGCAGGAAATCAGACAAAGACTGGAGTGCCGAAATTCCCTCCACACTGCCACTGACCCAGGGATCAGCAAGTCCTACCCAGCAGAAGTCTCCCTACTCCTAATACTGCTACTCTACCTGCAACTACTATTGGCCATTGGGCGACACTCAGTCAGCCTCAAATCATAGCAGTATCACTGACTCTAATACTGCCAGCTCAGAATGTGAGTGCATAGCCAGAAGATGAAGATTTCACTATTTCAAAGACAGTTTCCAGATATAATTTTGGTAACTCATGCTGATTCGAGATGCGCTATTTTGGAAACAGCCAATTTTTAAAAAGAGAGAGTAAACCCTAGAACAAGTCCAGTCTCTTAAGCGGACATGAAGTTAGGCCAACTCATTTAGCTGCAGACACTGACTCAGAAATTGTCACAGGTACAGTCAGCCCATTGCATAGGGCCTTCGGGCATGGGAAGCATCTGCCAGCATGATAGGCTCATTGTTATGAGAAGGTCTAGCCAGGCAGGAGAGTGCACCATAGAATTTTGGATAGAGTGCCAGACATCAGAACTTCCTGTGCATAAAAAACTGGCTAGGAAGTACTGGAGGCAGAACCCAGACCTGGGCAAGAACCCTGGTCCTTGTCTTTGCATTCAAAAGCTCTCCTGCACGTTGGAAAGGCACTGGAATTCAGTAGATTTGACATGTAATCACATCTGGAGAAAAGCCAGGTGGAATTCTGAGTGTACATCCACATGTACCTTAAGGAAGGCTATATTAACAGGAAAAGGACCTGTTTCAAACACCAGCCCCACTGAATCTACAATCAGGTTAGACTTTCAGGTTTACTTAATTAGAGAAGGGGGCCATGTCTTATGCCATGCTGTCCTTCAGGAACCAGGATCTTTGCAAAGGAGCTTGTGGGTCTCCCGAGAAGTGGCTGAGGAAAGACAACACTCCACGCTATGCTGTTCACACTGGTTTGTTGGCTGTCAGCAGGTGTTGGATTCATGACATTCAAGCTTAGGAAATGAGTAAACCTTTACAATCAATTCTATCCTTAAGTTTCATTGCTCGAAGGAATTTCTGTTGATGGTTTCCAAATAAGAATCTGGGGGAAATACAAGAAATTCCCACAAATTATTTATTTTAGGAATTCACTTCCTGATTCAAGAATCCCAGACTATGAAGCAATAGGCAGCAGTTTACAGATGATATCTACAACTTATGTAAGTGATCAGATGAAGAAACTTCTTCTAATCAAGAATTTTTTTTCCTGATGTTGCAATATTTTTAGAGTTCTGTGTTTTCATATTAAATTTATAAAGACAGATTATTGAATTAATATAGGACCATGAAAACATTTTGAAAAGTACAGATTATAAAAACAGAAAGTATCTGTAATTACACTTAGTTTTATAATTTAACAGGTCAAGCATCTAAACTTTTCAGTTTTAATTTTCAAAATGAGGATTTCTAGAGCTGGAGTAGAGTATCTGAGACCTTTCCATTAGAGGAGAAATGCTTCCTTTAAAACATATGACATTTTGCAGAGAAGTGAAATGGGGCTGGGACTGACCTGCCAGCTAGTGAAAATTTCTTTTCTCAAGACATCAAAGGTCAGGGTAGTTTCTAACCAAACTTGTGCAATACTGAAGAAAAACCTATTTATAAAACTATGACTCACACAATGGCACATCATGCTTGTAGTATGAAGAAGAGAAAAATTGTTCTTTATTCTTTAACATGAAACAATATTCAAGATTTACTAAGTGAAGACAAAAGTAAACTGCAGCAAAGGGTTCTGTCTGTATTTGAGTTGGAAAAGAGGTAAAGGTAAATGGATAGAGAGATGTGCCCATTAGCTCCCTAGGAGGAGAGGCTTATTTTGGCTTGTGTTTGTGGAGGTCTCAGTCACTGGTTGCTCGGCTCCACTGCTTTGGGCCTGCGGTGGTGCAGGACATCATGGTGGGTGCATGTGGAGGAGGGGATCTCTTTACTTCATGGCAGGAAGAGAGGGAGGAGAGGGCTGGGAAGACACCACCACCTTCCAGGGCACATCCCTGAGGGCGTAATTTCCTATCCTAGACCCTACCTCTTCACCGTTCCACTACCTCTCGATAATGCCATAGGCTGGTGAGCAAGGCTTTCACTAGCAGACCTCTGGGGACATTTGAGAGCCAAACTGCTGTAACAGATGACTTGCATAAATGTATATAAGCAGAGGATTTTTTAGTAGAATATCCAAGATCTGATCAGTGATCCTAATAGTTTCTTTAGGGTGGGCAGGAAGAACAGAAGACACAGAGATGGCAGAAGAGTTGTGCTGCATGGCAGGGTGGGAAGTTCTTTCTGAGTTTTTTCTCTTCAGTTTGACTTTTTTACTATGCACTGTAGTCTGTGCCTGTCTCTATTGAATCACAGTCATACAAGCTCAGCACACTATGCTATATGAAATGGTATCTCCTTTTAATAAAAAGTTCCTTGTTTAGCAAATGATTATAGAGCTATTTAAGTAATTATTTTACACTTAATCTGTATATGAAGATTAATTGCCTATTGACCACACACACTACAGAATTTGGATCTAGAAGAGACTCCAGTGCTGTATTAAGGGTTTATATAAAACATTTTATATATTACTTCAGGGCTAATGTTTCTCCAGTTTCAAATGTAATTAATTAGAGACTTAAATTTTTGCCAGAATCTTGTACTATGCCATATATTTGCCTCTACTTATTTTCCATTTCAAAAATTATTGGAGCATTTTGATAAATATTAATTTATTCATCAGTGCTTTGAGTGTCCAATGTGGAAGAAAAAAAGAAAAAAATGTGAAATATTTGGGACATGCAATATTTACTGGAGGGGAATTGCTTCTCTACAGCAACTGATGACTTTAATTACACGAATCCCTGGAGATGAAGCACATGTTTAGTTGCTTAGTTTTAATCCCCTGAAGAAGAAAATAGAACATTGGAAGATACCACTTGTAGTCATGAAGATAACTGGAATTTAATATTCTGAGTAATTTTCAGATAACTCTGGATGATAACTCACAAAAGTAGACTATTCACAAGCTCTTAAAAGTTATCCATTTCCTGGATTTATATACTTAAGAACATATCTTTCTTCTTGACTTAAACATTTCCTACCTTGGAGTGTGCAAAAAGAAGATGGATCTTCACCAAGGACGTTGTGCCTCATTGTGGAATATATATCCTGGTGTCCAGAAGCAGTATTTCATTGGGAACATTACCTGAGATTAGACAGAAGAAATATATGTCCTGGCACTGAATAAGCAAATGAGGAGAGGGAGATTTGAGTCAAATAGTCTTTCTTTCCACTAAGAATTCTTTTCTTTTATTGTCAGATTCTGGCCTTTTAAAATTTTATTTCTGATTGCCTAAGCTTTTCCATTTTTCATTGGCCTTTAATTGCCAAGTTGCTTCAGTGTGGGCTAAAAGTAACCCATTGTATTAAGAACATAGAAAAACATAAATGATTGACTTATAATAACACTCCTTGGAAACAAAAGCAACAGCAAAAAGATTTGTACAACAAATAAACTTTACCTACTTCCAAGGTAATTTTGTAGTTTGGGGAAATCAAATCTACTCCTAGGTTTGAAAACATTCTAAAAGAATTGTGATCAATTTTCTTATTGAAGCCTCTCATGAAAAAAGACACTAAGTTAGATAGAACTTAATATTCAGTCAGACAGGGATTGGGCCTTCAAAGAAGTCAGCACAAAAGGCAATGAAGACTTTCAGAGTATGACTGGAGGCTCCAAGTGGAGATACAATGGCCAGGCCAGGCCTCCCAGAGGGATAGACAGCAATTAGAGATTATAGTGTAATTAGCACCACCTGATCCAGTAGGTCCAGCTAGGCATCAGACTCCCAGGTGGGTGACCAGAGCGTCTGGACCCATCCCTTCCCAGAAATGTCTTCCCTCTTTCTGTATAAGCCTGCTATGTGACTCATTTCCCTATCGGATCAAAATTAGCTGAGTGGCTAAACTTGTAATCCTATAGGTTGACTGAAGTTTGACCCACATTGTACCCGCGTGATGACTTCGCTCTATAGACTCCCCCTGACACAGGGCCTTGCAGCCACCCTCTCAGAACCCCCACTGGAAATCCAGGAGCCACTCCTTTTCTCCTTGCTTCAGCAAAACTCTCCTAACTTCTTGCTTTTCTTTGTAATTTCATTCCTCGATGTTGTGAGACCACAAACTTGGCACATTTGATATCTAACAGGTCAGGAACTATACTTTTCCTAAACCATGATGTTTGGGAGGTAAGTAATTGAACAGAGAGAAGAGTAGAGTCAGTTCCTGAGGTTAAAGACACATGAAAGAAAATAGTTGATGCAGTAAGTAGCCTTAATTTTAGACATTTTTCATGAGAGGCTTCAATAAGAAAATTGATCACAATTCTTTTAGAATGTTTTCAAAGCTAGGAGTGGATTTGATTTCCCCAAAACTACAAAATTACCTTGGAAGTAGAACAGCTTGATAAAGTTTATTTGTTGTACAAATCTTTTTTGTTTCCAAGGAGTGTTATTATAAGTCAATTATTTATATGTTTTTCTATATTCTTAATATAATGGGTTACCTTTGAACAAGAGTCCTAGGAAAGACCTTCTACCAAATTCCCAAGGAATAGGTGCAACAGTCAATAATTTAAAATACACACAAGAAGAAAAATGAACTTATCTTCTAAAACTATAGATGTATAACCATCAAAAAATCCTTCTTGTACCAAAGATAGACTTTAAGGAAAAGTTACCAAGACGTAACCTATAGCCCATTGTGTGTGTGTGTGTGTGTGTGTGTGTGTGTGTGTGTGTGTGCATGAGCATGCATGTGTGTAAGTGAGGGAAACACCCTAAAGAATAATTTCTCACCATTGTTATATTCCTGGTCTGGAAGAGGAAGAGAGGACAGTGAGTAATTTGTAGCAGAGCATGAAGTGCTGTCATTGCATGATGGAGAAATCATGATGGTAGACAACTAAAGGGTGCTTTGCAATTTTTAAGAAATATTTGATAAAAATGAGATAACTACATTCTATATCTAAGAAATCTTTCTGAAACCCGGAAATGAGAGCTGGTAGAGTTTCAGGACAACGCTTTCCCCTCACCACAAGGATGCAGAGAACCTGTGGACATTTGGGAATGTTGCTTTCTGTGATTGACACTGCAACCAAGATCTGGCTTTGCTAGCATCATAGTTTATGTGGCTCCTGTTCTTCATTGCTAAAGCTGAATTTTACTGAACTCTTTCTTCCTGACCTACTTTTATATGGCATCTCCTTGTCCCTCCATGGAAGCCAGACACTGCCAACGGTCAGGAGAGTAGAACATGACTGGATAACATTTCTCTTTCTGCACATGATCTTCATTTTGCTTTTCCAAATTGTGATTTTCACTGGAAAAGAGGTTATTTTTCCTCTATATCCTAAGGACGATTCATACCAGAAGTTATTTAGAACTTTTAGTTAGTTGAAATCCTTTCTTCATAAGAATCCAGAATATGTGACTCATATTTGCAAAAACTGCAATGCAGAAGAAGGACATATCCAGGGTATAGGAAAGGCTAAAGTTCCCCTCCTCCCCCAAAAAATAATAGAGTAGAGGTGCACCATGAGAAATTTTGGAAAACAAAATACTAGAAGAGAGTGCTACTAATTTCATTATGGGGGTGGAGGTGAAGTAAATTCAGGAGGTGTCTGGGAGGTGGTGATAAGTAGACTTCCTTGTAAAACAATTCTGGTTGTGCTTCCTATTTTTGAAAAATAATATATTATTGACCAAAAGCTTTAGTTTTTCTTTGGTGCAGTTAACAGCTTAAATTTCACCACTACTTCCATAAAAAGCACTCATGTCTGCATTTATAGTGCAATGGTCTCAGGGAAGCCACAGGGACAGGATGGTAAGGAAATTGGGTAACCTGACCCCATCCTGGGGAGACAGCAGCCTAGCATGTAGACAGTGACCGTCACCTCAGCAGGAACGCAGACTCCGCCCTCTCCAGTAGACCTCTAAGTTAGAGGTCACTTGGAGCGGAAGGATGGGCTGTGATTCATACTATACGTCACATGGATTAAAACTATATCCAAGCCAGAAAATCTAGCTAGCGCTTTTAGAAAATAAAATGGTGGTTATTTATCAGCTGGAATATTGGCTTGAATGAACATGAAATTCTTCATTTATCTTGAACACAAGCAAAATAATCTTCCTTCACCTATGACAGAAAGCCAAAGGTGCCAAAACATGGAATCAAAATCTAGATCCAGAAAAAGCCTCAGAAATGATACTTAACTCTTGGTTTTGAGCCTGAGGTTCAAAAAGGGGGAAATTCTATATTTGCATCATGATGTGTGTGTGACAGAGAGCAGGGTTGTGGAGTCCAAGGCTTTACGTTGGGCAAAGGGAGAGAAAATATTTCTCAGGAAGCATCCTGACCTTCCAAGTCTCAAGAAGCTCGTGAAGGTAAACTGTATCTCTGCAGTTCATGTCCCTTCCACTCCATGCCGTTCTCATTCTTGGAGAGTCCCTGTTAACTGTGATGAAAACCTCTCCGTGACCCCAGTCAGCATTCAGAGTCCAAAAGTCATCAGTTTTCTGGTCAAGTGTGCCTGATGAGCTCCGTGACCTAGATTTCTCCCGCCACATCTCAGTTCTCCCTTGCCTAGTTACTTTTATAACCTATTTAATGTCATAAAATTATGTACTACATTAAAAAGAGTATAACTAGCAATATTATATTAGATGGGTAGTGTCATCAGGAAAGAATCCTAAATAGACGATTACTTTTTAAATTTCGCCGATACCCATATGTTGTGCTTGGGGGAGCCAGCGTGAACTTAATACAAAGAAATTAACCATCATGATAATTTATCTCTGTGGAAATCCCACTTTCCTTGTTCCCCAGAGTGACTCTTGCTTCAGAAATGGACATATGGCCTAATCCAGTGTTGAGACTTAATGGCCATTGCAGTAGCATTGCAAAACACCATCTGACCTACCCACACGCGTATTTTTAGATATTTCTATAAATGGCTGCTTCCCACGGGATGCACATTTCTATGCCTCTTTTTGTGAATAACTGTTCCCTACACTTGTACATTTCCAGGAAGCGGAAGAAACGCTGGGATTAGTAAGTGGAGCATGACTCTTTTTCCAGACGGGAGGCCCAACCACGAGAGTTAGAACGTCATTTGGCAACTGAGTCCCCTTTCGGCCTCTGAGAGAGCGACACCTCAGGAAAGGGTCTACCTCCACGCGCTTCCTGAGGCTCAGAGGGTCAGGGTGCTTCCTGAGAAACATTCTCTCTCCCTTTGCCCAACTTCCAGGCGTCATAGTCTTTTCCAGAGATGCTTGATTAGATATTTCTTCTCTTAAACTTACTTTTTAACTTTGCCACTTACAGAAATTATTATGGGATACATAGACATTGACTGCATCCTGAAAAATCATTATACTTTGGTTTTTGATTGTAGTTTGGATAAAATTCAACTGAGTACTTATTTTTTGTTATGCTATTGTATTATGTGTATATATATATATATATGTACATGTGAATCTACAGATCTTTATATACTTTAAAGCAGTAAATGTAGTGGACTCTAAGAGCTCACTTTTGGAAATATGTGTTATTGTGGAAATAATTTCTCTCTGAACAACACAATATTTTACTCTAAATAGCAGGTAAATGTAAATTTATGATTCCATTAGTCCCAAGAGTTACTGCTGTGTTTGCTGTTGGAGATAGTGTTGCAATGTGAGACACGGGGATTGAAAATGTAAATGGCCTCACTTCGGCTCCCAAATTTAAATGACAGGTTTTGCCTTATTTTTGTCCCTCAAGTCGCCATCCTTCAAATAAAGTAGGTAAATACTACCCATTCAATGAAAGTCCTGCGCCTGTCACTGAAGTTCTTTCTTGGTTAATGGGCCAATGTACGCAGGATGAGAGATACTGAAATGAACTATCCAGTTCCTTCGCCGGTCAGCTCAGAATCAGTGTGTCCCGCCACTGTAGCTCTGATAAAGTACATTCTTGAAGAAATTATTGGTAAATATTGCTTTTAATTTTTGCTCCCCCTTTTTTCTCTCTAAAATAGTCCACATGCCAGCAAACCCACTAGGCAGGGAGAATGAACAAACGAAAAGTAAGAATCAGAAATTTTATCTAGGGTGAGAGCCAGGGGTGCAGAAAGGAGCTACGGTGGACTGAGGATAAGCGTCAAGGTGATGTGCGTACTTTTATCGCGTATTATCTCACTTAAAGGGCAATTTTATCTTTTATTATATGATGTGATAATCAGGAGTTTTGCTGAAAGAAAAACATAAAAGCCTCAACTTTAGTCTACTAGTGCTTATCTTGATGATCATCAGGAAGAGAAAGTCAAATAATTCTATCTCCCTGAAAGCTGAAAGGAGATTTTTAGCCAGAAATATCAATTTAGAAATTATTCTTACACAGTTACTAGTTAAATAAATGAGGGCTGAAAGGAGACCAATGGTCCAAGAGCACAGTCTCTGGAAACAGTTAGAGGATCAGAGGAGGAAAGCCCCAAAGGAGAAAGACAGATTCACAGGAAGCTTGTGTGGAAACTTGAGCTGGAGAAGGAGCGCCGATGGAACATGCTAGGTACAAGTCTTACGTGATTCTGTTCCTTTCTAGAAGAAACAGAACAAGTTCAAGTTTGTTTCCATAATAAAGTCCCTTGTGTGAGGAACAATGTTTGCCTCTGGACATAACGACAACGAAGTCCTTGGTATCTTAACGAGTGGCCATTTTCCAGAGTTGTGAGGTCAAGAATCCTTCTAGTTATGTGTGGGGAATGATTGCATGAATGGCACAGTAGAAGCAGAGGACTGGGGATATAGCTCAGTGGCATAAGCGCTTCCCTGGTAAGCCTGAGGTCATGGGTTCAATTCAAGAAAAATAGTAGAAGTAGAAATATAAACTAGTATTTCCGAACATGTGGATGAGAAAGAAAGGAGAAGGACAGCTCTTAGGAGGAGATACTACTTTAAGGGAGAGCTTGTTCCTTTATATTGTGAAGACTTGCACATGTTTCCAGGCGCCTCTGTAAAAGTAAATTGAGAAGGACATGTCGAAAATACAGAAAGAAGAGGCAAGGTAAAAAGTACATAACAAACTGAGCAAGACTCAGGAAGGTTCAGAAGGGCACAGACCTAGGGATTACTTTAAAATATGTGCAAACTATTGAGTTCTTCTTTACCAGGAAAAAGACCAGGAGCTTGGATTTGCACATATGGAGCCTGGAGTTCTGGGTGGAGCACAGCTTAAGGCTTAGGTAGTTATCGAGGGAATTGGAAATAAAGTCTGCTGATGAGGAAGGTGGCTGTGAGAATTGATTTGAGAACTTGAAGAGAAAGATGGGGTCTAATGATTACCGAATGACAGAGGATGATGACCAACAAAAAATCAGTTTTAAAACTCACTATTTGTATAGAGAGGTCCCCTGAAGTTTAAAACTGTCCTTAAGGTGATCGGTTTGTCTTATTTGATGGTTTTCTGTGTAGGTGCTCAGGGTCCAGAATGTAGCTGCACAGAGGGCATAGTCTAGCAGTAATGCAGATCTGAGTTTTTTGAGTGAGGGTGCCAGGGAAAGATGAATGCAAAGAACCAGAGTGATGTGAGAATCATTTAAACGATTAGCTGTGGGCTTGAGGAGAAGGAGAAGGCTGACTGTAAGAAGGGCTTGATAGCTTCAGAGAAAATAGGGAAGAGACTAGGAAAACAAAATGCGTTAGGGAACTAAATCAATAGAAACAAATGCCCAAAGGACCTATAAAATAGGAGATTTTGCTGAGGGATTGGATTGGAAGGAAAATAATTAAATAGGGTATAACTATGTAAGATGCGATCTTACTAAGATGATAATGCTGTTTAGCGTTTATAGTAATCTTCATATTGCTTATGCATTTTTCTCTAATTAGTTACTTCTCAAATTGTGTTCCAGTAAAAAGTAACAGACGTTATTATGGCTTATTCCTAGATGTGCACCCCAAACCTCATGGGACCATAGGTAGGGCTCTTTGGAGGTAGCTGGATCTAAGGTGAGTGATGCTGGCATGAAGGATGTGATGCTGCTGCTGACTTCTGGTGCAATGCTGGGATTAAGGGTGTCCCACCCTAGGTGTGAGCGCCACCCGCCCTAAGAGCAGGTAAGTGGGACAGACGGGGGGCAGCCATGTTTTCCCTTTGTTGATTGCTGCCTCTGCCTTTTGTCTGCTGTGAACTATTTCTCATCTATAATTCCCCTCTGCCGTACCACCCAACCTTGGAATCAGCCAACTGCAGACAGAAACCTCCCCGAACTGTGAGCTGAAATAAACCTCTCCTCCTTTAACTTCAGGTGTTGGGTGCTTTGTCTCAGCAATGAGAAAAGTAAGTAAGAAAGACATTATTTTACAAACATGAAAACTGAGATAGAATATGTTTTTAAGAGAATACATGTATACCAATATTTATAGCATCACAATTCATAAAAGCTAAACCCTAGAAGGAGCCTGTATGTCCGTTAACAGATGAACAGGTGAGGAAAATGTAGTCTCTATACATAACTGTAATAGAGTACAGTATTCTTGGCTGTAAGGGATAAACTTGAGATATTTTTATCCACAAAAGTGGATGCAGCTGGAAAATACAATATTGAGTGAAATAAATCAGACACACAAGCCTAAATACTGTGTAGTATTTCTCATTTGAGTAAGATAAAGTGTCTGTGAAGAGAAAAGTAACAGATTGATGGAAGGAAACAGATAGATCTTTTGCAAACTGGAAGGGGTCCAAGAGCTTGGGTGAGGGGAGGGGGCGGGGAGGGAAGAAGGTTTAAGATGCGCCGTGTACATGTGCCAAACACTCACAACGAAAGTGAGCCTTGTGTGTCCTGGGCGTGAACCCAAATGAGTCACAATAACAGTGAAATGAGGAGAGGGGGTCCGGAGATGGAGGCAGAGAGGTGGTGGGGAGAGGAAGGAGAACGAGAAAGAACAGAGGTGTGCTGTGCAGGTGCTCCTACTCCCTGAAATGAATGTAAACGTCATGTACTGCAAACACGTACTAACAAAACAAGAATCTACAAAAATACACGGAAAAGGAAGCTAGATTTCCAGCAAAATCTATCGACACATCACAAAGTAGAGTTGAGATGAACCACAGAATTCCTTTAACTTTAAGTATATATATATATGTAAGTTTACAGTTTCTCTAAACCCAGACTACCTGTTTTCTGTTCCCTACATGCCATCCATTCTCTTCTCTGCGGACAATGTCAGCCTTCCCTTTCATTCAAATTTATGTCACTCAATTACGGAGAAGGAGGGGTCAGTAGGAATGCAAAGTCATAGTAACTTCGCATGCATTTTCAGCTGTTGGCTACAGTGACGCTGAGGTCGATGGCACGCTCACATACTGCTCTTCTGTGTTCGCCGACGAGGGGCTCAAGTATCAGAGGAGAAGGGCGACTGGATTTTCTCTTTTGTTTTCCTGATGAAAATAAAAGAAGCACACCGGGGTGGCTCGGCTTATGCTCTTGGTCCTATCGTCTCCTTCTCATGCACGGCGTCATATGATGTTTGAAGCTTGAGTTTAGGCTGATTGGATCTAAATCTTGGCTTTTCCACTTGTAAGCTGCATGCATCTACGTCATTATTTACAACATGTATAGCTGTTATTTCCTTATCTGTACCAGGGAGTGACGGTAATAGCATTGAACTCACAGTTATAAGTAGCAAAGGTGTTTATATTCATAATATATAGTGAATCCACAGTAAGTGCTGCCCAATACTACTTTCATGACTAATATGAAGAAAAGAAGAAAAATGAGCTTAGCAAGAAGCAAATTTAAATGTCAGTTTATTTCAGAAGGAGTCTGTGAAATAGATACTTACGAGAATTTATTCCTGTGGATACATTAAGTTGCCCAAAGCCAGCAGATCTGGAAATGGTTTTTGAAGGTAGTTTCTTTTTAAGTGGTTTAGTTATTTAGCAGTCTCAAGTAAGATTTAATTATGTATTTGAGTTCAATGGGAAGCACATTAGAAAGATAATTTATAATTAGAGGACTGCTCTTAATAGTTATGTGTAGTATCAGAATTAGAGTTGATACTGAAGAATAGAAAGATTATTGAAAAAGATATGGAGAAGAAACTTAATCTTCCATCATATTTTAAGTCTTGTGCCTGAAAAATAACTGATTCAGTGAAATGGCATTATTTTACTTTGATAATTTGCAATTAAAAACTGTGGGGGAAAATGCACAGCTGCGTAGTAAATGTTCAGTCAATCTGTGCTTTCCACGGTACGTGAAGTAACTGATGCTCCTAGAGTCAGCTGTTGAAAGTAAACTATTCTTTCTCTTTGAACAGCAAACAACATTCATGAAATTTCAACCTGTAACTTACAGCTATGAAGTAGCACCAAGGTTTATTTACAAGGTCAATCCTGCTGAAGATCCTACAACAAGTAAACAAACGGTGATCTCTACTGTGAAATAATCAACTGGTAGTACAGGCCACTTATTTCTTACCACATATTGCCTTATATTATTATTGCTCTTCTGTGGCTTAAGATTTGAATCCACACCTGATAAATAAGTCCCTTTAAGACAATATTATCTGACTCCTAGATGAGACTCAAGGTATAACCTTACATATCAGGCTGATTTGATTTATGAGTAAAACACAAAGGTAAACAAAAGGCCTTTACCTACAGCTTTTATTTGTATGATTGTATGCTCTCTGCAGATGGGACTTTATCTTCGTGGGCTCAGGATCCACTGTATAGACTAGTGTCCATGTGAGGGATTTGTTGGGAATAAATTATGCTCTTTGAAAGATTGTAATTTGAGCAGTGTAATCATGAGCAAAGTCATGATGTCCACGAAGTGTGGCTTTTGTATTTTCAGTCTCCACTTCTGATATTCCCTGTCATTTCAGAGACATCTCTTCTTTCCTCTAAAAGTAAATGGAGATAGTATAAGAACTGAAGTAGTGGCTCAACTGTCCAGGAAATAGAATTGTAAACTAAACCATCACATGCAAGAAAACAGGAGTAGAAATTCTCAGAGAGACACCAGGATGCTAAGCACCTCTCAGTGGAGACAAGCAGATATGTGAGCCCTAGTATAAGAGGAAAGTTTGTTTGTTTGCTTTGCTTGTTTCAGATCTGTTTCACTGAGGGGAGGTTGTAATGGATTTTGATTCCCAGAGAGACTAGGGTTTTTGCTTTATGAAAAAGACAAATGTCATAGCACACTGGACCCTTCACTTCCTGCTAGCTCCACTGCCTGAATTTCAGAAGGAAATGGGGTCCATCTTTCAGGCAGCATGGCTCTTTGGCATCCAACACCATGGATATTTGGAAGCCCAAAAGTGAAAAATAGTGGTACTAGCCTCATTTAGTCTCTGTTGCATAGTCTGCAACACATCCAGAAAGCAAGGGCTTTGGAGTAATGTACGGATTCCACGCTGGCTTCATTCCTTGCTTTGCATATGCTAAAGCTGGAGAAGTCCCAACTTCTGTGAACTTGAGTTTCAGTGAACACAATGCCATGATAATACTACGTGCTCATTATAGAATGTAAAGACTAAGTGAGATCAGATGCACAGAGTACTGAAAGTGTCCGAGGCAGCTATATAGTACTTAAAGTAGAAGAACACAACATTCGCTTACTTCTATAGCACACGCATACTGCATATCCAGTGCAATGCCACTTTCTCTTGGCAAATTGCTTCTTTATCCCAAACTTGTGGCAGTTATAGTAGATCCTACACTTCAGGGTGGAGGGTAGAAACACAATTCTGGAGAATTCAATCATTGTATTATAGTTCTCTTCTTTAGTGATGTCTCCTTAATGAGTTCTTCTCTAGGGTTTTGCTAGTTGGAACTTGCAGGTCTATCTCTTTTTCTGATCAGCACTACGCAAAACTGACATCAACATGAAGGCAGTAATAGAATCCAAGTAGGTGCAAAAACTGGTTCTAATCTGACCCCAGGGCAGTTTCCCTCAGGCCTGTTTTCTCTCCTGACCTAGTTTGGACCGGGTTCCTTGTATTCGCATTCCAAATTATCCTGACTTATCCAGCTTCTTTCATTCGCCTTCTGGCCTGGGAAGCACAGTATTTTTTATTGGTATGAGAGCCTATTTTGAATGAAAATGCCTAATAAAACTTCTCTGCTTTTCCTTTACTTGAAATTTATTATTGCTCGTATGGTTCCTTTTTATCATAAGTGTTGGGAAACCATGTGCTTACATTCTGTGATTCTACCAATGACTAAGGAAAAACAGTCATATGGTAAAACAATGTGGAAACTAAGAAGATGAAATATAGCTATTAATACTTATACTAATGGAAATCTTTGAGGAAAGCAAATTGGTAGGTGTCTAGTTCAATGCTGGGGTTCAATACGGACAACATTTAAAATTTCCATATTTCTTGTTGAATATGTAATGATATACAGTGAATATACTGAGGTTGTCTCAGAAAATAAATAAATGCATTGAGCAAAAACTACAAACATCAAAAAGATTTTGAGTACCATATTACTTTCTTCCATTGCTTCTGTGAAGAAAGAAAATACTAATGCAAAGGCAATATAAAAAGTGACCTACTTCTACGAGGAAAGACAATATAAAAATTTACTTTCCATAATGTGTATTAAAATTAAGAATAATTATTCCCTTGAAACTGCTAATATTCACAGCTATTTTGGGTCTGCAAATGAACAAAAAGAATATTCCAGAAAGTTCAATTCACATATAAAAGATGTGATTCATGAGTCCCCAGTTCCTGACTACTTTTAAAGGAACTGGTAAATTCTTGGCAATTAGGCTGAGACAATACTGCTGACACAATTCCAAGCTTTCCTCTGGTTCCTCTTCACGCGGTGTGATGACGTCTGCCTTCTTCAGAGGCTTTCTTGCTGATTTCCTTATTTCTCATGAATACATTTGTCAAATTTGCCAGGAAGTTCAGCATCACTTTTTACGCCTCTGATCCATTTTCTCTTTCCCTATTACAGCATCACACCCCTTCTCCACTCCTCTCCCACAATATATCCATTATTAATTTAGTAAGTACGTTGTCTTAGTGACTTTCTCATTGCTGAGCTGAAATACCCAACACAGAGTTAAAAGAGGAAAGGTTTACTGAGCTCACATTTGTGGAGGCTTCATCATTCCATAATTGGCTGGCTCCAAAGCCGGATGGAATTGCAGAGCTGCAACAGTTCATGGTGGGCAGAAGGTAGCAAAGCAACAAGGGACCTTTCTTCCCCTTTTATACTTTATCTGGGCTTCAGCGATTAGGTTGGCACCAAACAAATCAGTGGAGCGGTTTAGTAATCACACACCCTGAACCCTCTAGATTCAGCCACTTCTGAAAAATCCCCACCTATGGCTACAGGAAGCTTTGAGGGAAATATCCAGACACAAACCATAACATTTGCCTCTAGTTCCCCAGAGACTCACGTACGTTCCTTGATGCAGAAGAAATTTAGTCGATGACTAAGAGTTGCCCAAGTCCTACAAGATTCAGGATTGCCAAAAAGTCCAAGTCCCAAGTCTCCTCTGAGATTTAAGACAAACTCTTAGCTGTGAGGCCCCGTACAAATAAAAACAAAGTTGAACACTTCCGACATACAATGGTATAAGATAAATGTTACCATTCCAAAAGGTACAAATAGAGGGATACAGAAGAACGGGACCAAAGCAGGCACCAAATCGTATCCCACTTGCCCATACGTTTTCCGTGTTCACGGAATAATATTCAGATAAACACACACACAAATATAGTGTTTGCTCTTTGTTTTATAAAAATAATGTTACACATTAAATATACTTTGCCTCCTCCTTGTGTCATTCATGAATGTATTGTGGCAATCTCTTCAAAGAAACGGAAATAGCTTTAATTCCTGCTGCTAAGGAGCTGTTTTCTGTTTTATAATATGGATAAAGTTTATTCACCATGCCTAGTGGAGTGCTGGGCCAGCTTTCTTGGTTCATATAACCAATTTTGTGAATCTTTTTCAACTCTGTGTTCAGTGATATCCTATTGATAGTTTAAAATCAGCTGCTGTGGGAAGATAAAAAACAGCAAAGACCTTTACTTTTCCTTCAGAGAATCAGTTTACCAGCATGCCAGGAGCCATGCTCATCTCACTGTGTGTGTGTGTGTGTGTGTGTGTGTGTGTGTGTGTGTGTGTGTGTGTGTTTGCATAAAACTTCTCTATTTATACCCTATATTACTGCACTTTGACAAATCTCTTCGTGTATTTATCTACTGGTCATTTTATTTCTATTAGGAAGAAATGAGAGATTGGATTGCTGGAATGAAGGGCATATATATTTTAAATTTTAGCAGATGTTTCATCATTCTTCTTTTAAAATTTCTGCAGTAATATAGGAGATTATGCCTTCATTTCATTCCCCTCAGCATGAGGTGCTGTTGTCATTGCTTAGTTACTATTTTCTTGGCCTCTTGGAGAGTGAGCACGTCTTTGCGTGTTTATTGGGCACTTGGATTTGTATTGCTGTGAATTTCCACCACATGGTTTCCTTTGTATCTTCCAGGTTGTCTAGCTTTTTGTATCCTTCTGCAGATTCTACATCTCCCGCTCCATCATCTACACTGCAATTTTGTTTTTAAACTGGTGTTTGCCAGTAAAACTTAATATACTTCTGCATGCCAAACACTTTTAATAATGTTGATTTTTCTTTTTTGTGGTTGTAAAGACCTCTTCAAATTCTATATTGCAAAAAGAATCTTCTGAATGCTTTTTAAAGCATTTTTTACTTTATCTCTTAAACCATTAAAATAGATGGCTAATGAAGCAAAAGCCCTTGACCACGTCAACTTCTAAACTAATGTATTTAACGCAAAAATTTTCACAAAATGTGGTTTTCACAATTATTAATGACTATACTCAGTAAGTTTGAGCTTATCCATTACTTATGATTTTGAATATAATTGGATATATTATCCAATATAATTGGATATATTACCTCATGACATTTTGACTTCCTATTGCAGAAAATAAAAATTAAAATTCTTTACAAGGAAAAAAACTCTACATTTTACTCTGTAAGTTGGATGAAAATATAAATAAAATTTTAGACTATTAAAAAATGTATTTAAACATGGTTGAGAGCTTTACCTGATGCATCCAGACTTGAGGGCTCTTAAGTCATTACTGTTGAATTGAAATACTTGTGAAATTTTATGATAGAATTATCTCAAAAGGTCACACAGCTCATCACTCCGCACCTGCTGGGGTCTTCACATAAATTAACAATTTAGTTTAATCACTTACCATTCTCCAGAAAAGAAAAGTAAATAAGTCTGCACTGCTGTGAAAGTTACTAAGGTAGTAAATTAAGGGGGAAAAAAATCTAAAAACTCTTGTTATTATTTTGTTTTATAGGTTTAAAAAATTCAAACGTCTTTGTAAATTAGAATTAGATGATATAAACTGGGTATGGTGGCACATGTGTGTAATCCCAGCACTTGGGAGGCTGAGGCAGGAGGATCACTGCAAATCCAAGGCCAGCATGGGCTACACAGTGAGCTCAAGATAAGTGGGAGCTACATAGTGAAATGCTGTCTCAGAAAACAAGTAAACAAACAAGCAAGACAAAACAACAATAGAGAAAAAGAATTAGATGACACAGGGTGAGTTTGATGATGATTCTTTTGAAGAAGATGATAATGTCATGATATGGTGTAGTGAGTTTCATTATTGCTTGAACTGGAGCCACAGTAAATAATTATTATTCTTTTTTAAAAAGCAGAAATAGAGCAGAGGGAGAGAGTCAGAGAAGAAAGGGAGAGGAAGCAAGATATAAACATTGAGGCCCTGAGTACCCAGAAGTTTAAAAGAAGCCAGAAGTCCACCTCACTAATCTGGCTGGTCCCTGAGCTGATCAAGTTGCCACAGCCACGCTTAGCCACAGCAGTCCCCTCAGCCCCAGCTTCCCTGTGGGAAGTGAATCAAGTTCAGGTAGCTATCACCTTTGAAGTGAAAAAAGATCTGCATGGTATTGATGGCTAAGGGTTACTCCTGTCCTCCTGAACAAGATCTTGAAATTTATTTTTATTTGGGGAGAAAAAATTCCTTGAATGTATTGAAATGTCCTGTCCCTGAAAATGAAGTTCTTTCCATTGATATTGCTTTACTATAGCTCTACAATATCTTATAATCTTCACTGGAGTTAAGTTGCAAGTGGGTTATTTATCTAATATATGTTTAATTTTAATAATTATAAATTTTTCAATTTATTGTTATTATCTCATACAATCTTGTTAGCCTGAAAAAATAAAAATGCACATTATAGAAAATAATACTTTTATATTATCTTTCTTTATAGGAGGCAACGTTTCTTAACATTTTTCCTAAGTGTTGACCTTCAAAAATATAGCTGAGATACATGCATGTGTCTATGGGAGAAGCACTGGTCATCAAAAAGAGACCTTCTATTTTATCTGATGATGTAACAGACTGTATAATCCCTGATATATCAGATATAATGCCAATCATGAATATTTCTCTACTGTAAATTTTTAGTTATAATTTTAAATGGCATTAATGATTAGCACTTAGAAGCTGAACATAATTATAAATGAATATTTATAAATATTTGTATAAAGTACAAAGTACATTTATAATGATTACTTGATCTTAGGTTACTATTAATCATCATAGCTCATATTCAATGTTTTAAGATCTTTTGATATGTAGTTAATTGTATATTCAACCTGGAGTTTATTATACCATGTGGATAGGAATGTCATATATTTTCCATCATTTTATAGATCAACGAATTGAGACAAAGTTATACAAAAGTCATATAAACAGTGATGTAGTAGAACCCACTCAACCCTATTTTACCCCTTTAAAATTCTAAGCATTGCCCATTATCTAAATTTTTCAACAACACATAATTTAATAGTTTATTTTCTATGTACTGAATGTAATTCTATTTTGGACTCAGGATTTCATCGTTTGCATTTACCATTCAGTAAATGCTAATTTTCAGAAGCACTTAAAAATAACTTTGAAAAATAAAACATAATTCAGAGAAATTTACTGTTGTAAATGCAGCTTGGGGTAGTAATTACAGTGCATTCTTAAAAAGTTCATGTAGAATTTAAGAGGAAAAATGAAATGGCTATTTTTATGATTATTAATTGATTAACAATTTTGAGAAATTTTGTTCATGATCTTGAGAATTTATAGCAATATTAGTTTCATTTATAGCAATATATTAGTTTCATAGGATACCTAAAGAAAGTGTGTAGTTTTTATTAAAGCCACAATTTTTTCAGAGGGTTGAAATGTACAAGAGATCTCTAATAAATGACATGTGTTGAATTTATAAAGCAAAGCTTTGAAAGTTATGCTACAAACACAAATTCTTTCACATGATGCATGACCCGTGAATACATACTTTGGTAATATTTTAATGAATATCCACTGAACCATGTTTTATATTAATTCTTAGGTCTCTGAGTTTGCTAAATGATGGAAAAGGGACCACTTGTTTCATAAGCTTATTGTAGAGACCAAGGAAAAGAACCTGTGGGGAAACACTTTTACAGGCCAAGTGTTTTCAGGAGGAAAATTTCTCAGTATTTGCAGGACAAACTCCTAACATGCATGAAGGCCCTAGGATGTGAATCTTGACTAAACACTTAACTTCTCTTACCTACACCCACTTCCTTGTTGCAAGACTATTAAACTCTAATAAGCAGTTCCTGGGGTCTGTCTGTACCATATTCATGGAAGGCACACATTATCTGCAAACCCTGATAGATTCCTGGTTCAAGACTTAAAGAAACTCCATTTCTAGAACTTTCCTTAAGCTGTTTTAGCAGAATGGGTCTTTTCAGTTCTTGGGTCAACTCTGTAAAAAGGCTATGCCACTATTATATTTTCTTCAGCTATTCTTAGATATCATTTACTAGATTATAAATTATAAATTATTTCTGGAAGTCAAAACTGTTTTATTTGTCTTTGAATCCCACATTGACATATGAGACAAAACAGTGTCATTATACATTTGTTGAGTAGACTATTCACGGTATTTCCTTAGTAATAAAACTAATTAAGGAATTCTAGATATTGCTTTTGAGTAACACTTGGAAGAAACGTAATAAAGGAGAAAAATTACTGGGTCAGAATCAGCAGTGTTGCTGGTTCTACACCTGAATATCTGTGGTTGTGGAGCACGTAGGAAATCTTGAACCCAAAGGCCTCTATAAAACAAGACTGCCGCTTTGGGTACTAGTACAATTGCTCCACAGTTTTAAAGTTAGGTGAGGTATGGAGGTGATGGGCCACAGAATTCCTATAGGAATCAAGTGGATAATGACTGAGAAATTTTCTGTGTTAATTATCAACGACAATTTTAAAAGGGTATAATAAGGATTTATACAATTAAGAACTTAAAAGTGTAAAGGAATGAAGTAGGAATGCTTGACCTACTTTAGCATGCTACTCTTAGTTAAAATTTCTTAAAAACTTACTGAATTTCTTGAATTCTTAAAAGTTATTGTCAGTCAGCCTTCAACCACTGTTACCAAAAAATGCCTGAAATAGTCAGCTCGAAGGTTTCAGTCCTGATGGGCACATTGTTTCTCAGGCCTGTGGGAAAGCCGCAGGCCACAGGGAGTGTGTAGCAGAGGAAGCTGCTTAGTTCTCGGCAGCTGGGACGCAAAGGACGGTCCCAACATCTCCTCAGGGTGCGCACACCTAGGTACCTAACTGCCCTCCCCTAGGGCCCACCCACCCCACCAGCGCCAGCAGATGACACAGCGGCGGCCTCAATGGCTGTGCAATGTTCAGAGCCTCCCTGTGAAATTTTCTTACCAGTCAATTTTCTTCAAAATTCTTCAATTTTCTTGCCATGTTCAGTGCCAACTCTCTGAGGACATGATGTGAATAAAGATTTTGAAAATAAATCCCAATACCGATCAAATTCAACTGTGAACATTTGAACTCTGTTTTCCTTTAATCATATTCATCAACTGTTTTGATACTGTGTACAGAAAGTGAAATAACCGTATTTCTCAGTGCATACCTTGCTGTTATCTTGTGTCCACATAGGACTTGTTTTGATTCTCTAAAAATTTAATCATTCCCTCTCATTCCTCACAAGCAGTCTTGCGCTCCCTCACTGAGTTGGGACTCCAGTGTGTTTGCCATTCATTCTATGTGCATAATGTCATGTAGGATATTTGTATTGTTTTTTTTTTTACAATGGACTTCAATTTCTGTAAATAATATGTGAAATCTCATTCATTTCCTCTATGTTCTATAAGTCCACGTTGCTTATGCACCAGAAAGAAGTTGAGTAGAAGCGGAACCAGTTTTCGACATTTATAAGCTATAAGATTTTATACACACATACACACACGCAAGTCCAGAGTGTTGCTCTTTTTGAGCAAGCATTCCAGCTTGGCAAATTTCTCAAGAGTCACAGGGATGGCTGCCTGTACAAGAGGTGTGTGCTTTCTATTGCACCGCTAGGCCCCAGGTAACAAATCTCTATGTCGTGTAAGCCTTTCAGTTTGCAGCCCCTACACACTATGAACCATGAGCGCAGTCCTTGAAACATTGTGGTCTGATAAAACCCACTTTCCTTCCCTTCTCCGCTCCTTCAACCCTGTCACAAAGCCTCCAGTTTAAGCTCCAACTTCCAATCTTTTTCTCAGTTGTTAAGTGTTTCTCTACGAACAAAAACATAAAAAGATTTTCCTTTCTGTATTCCTTGCATAGTCGCATTGTAAAAGTTCAGCTCTACCCTTCCAGTAGGCCCTGCACTGAGTGCTTTATAAGCACCTTCCTTTGTCCTTCACTTCTGTTCAAGTGTAAAAGTGTAGCCCAGTGTGGTGGTGCAAGCCCGGAATCCCATTGCTCTGGGAATCTGAAGCAGGATGATCTTAAATTAAAGCCCAGCCTGGGCAACTTAGAGACTTAAGGAGTCTTAGGGAGGCTTTCTCTCAAAAATTAACAAAGGAACTGGGGATGTGATTCAGTGCAAAGGCCCCAGGTTAAATCCTCAGTACTGTTTTAAAAAAAGATGCCACCGGGAATATAGCTCAGGGGCACAAGCGCCTACCTGGCAAGTGTGAGGTCATGAGTTTGATTCCTGGTACAAAAAAAAACTGCATTTTGTCCTCATTTATGAGATGTGACTTCCCTTTGTAGGTATTATTTCCTCTATCTTGGTTATAGCTCTGCCCTTCTAACCTTTAAATAGGCTTCTCTGTCTACCACCATTTCTAAAATCAGAATCACTTCTGGAGTTCACAGTATGTGCTTGAAATAGTGTTCTAGTTTCTGGGAGTATAGAAATGAGTAACAATCAAACTACAACAAAAAAATTCCTGTTAATGACATATAGCACTTTCTTACACATGTACACGGCTTTTACAACTGCTTTAAAGTGTTTAAATAAACATATTGACCTTTATAGATTTTATGTATAAACCTAAGTATAGGTTGACCATACCCTGAGGTCTCAACATTTATTAGAGTTGCTAATTACCGTGGAGAGTGGCAGGTTGGTGGTATAGAGTTAGTTCCAGGCTACTTTCACTCCAGCTTGCTGCTAAGTCAGCAAAAAATAGTGGGAACAACTTATTCAGACCAAAAGTAAGTGTGGAAGCTTCTCTTTAATAACTCCCTGTTTCTGTGTGGAGCCAGCCCCTAAGTTTGATGGTTATTGCAGCTGACAGGAAGTTAAGAATTCACCAGGTCAGAAGATCAAGGGCTCAGTTCTACTACACTAGGACCTCAGGCTAGGGGAGATCCTCGCTTTGACTGAATTACCTACCTTATTTTCTATTTCCAACACAATGTCTGAGCTCACAGCAGGCCTTGCCATGCCAACCACAGTAGAAAGAAGTTTGTAATCTTTGTAGTCTTCCATTTTCTCTAGGCAAGAAAACAGGAGAATTTGAAGTGCGGAAAAAAAACTATAAAGAGCTCACACTAAATGCTGGATCTCTTCCCTCAGTGGGTAGAAGGAACACCCATGAGCATAGGCTTTCATGTACCCGGTAAAGTGGTCCTAGGCATTAGTTTTAGATGACAGGAAGCAGGGTGCTTTTCATTTGCAGACTATTGTCATGAACAATTTGTTTTCTTCATCTGCCTGATGATCCAGTTATATAAGAGTCCAAAGCAACTCTCAAAACAGAAATTTGTATACATTCATAAAAAATTTTATATACTCATGGAAAGTTTTTAGAGACCAATTTTGGATTGGATTTGATGACTTATTTTGTTATTGCTACAGACCAAACTGACATTTTTATAATATACATGATATATTTCTGATACTTTAAAGTTAATTTCTTTCTTATTTTATTGAATATTTTATATTGAGTATTGAGCAAGGCAGTAAGTCAATTTAAAAATATACATATTTCTACCAAAGTTATTTTCAGTTTGTAATTGAAATATTATATATATGTATTTCATTTACAAATATAAAACTTGGCTCATATTTAGTTATAAAAAACCCAGTATACAATTTAAGTTACTTTTTATTCAGTGGAAGGATTTAATATTTATTGGCTGCTGTTTTATTCACTTATGTGTCTAGTACTGTAACGCTGCTATACATATTCAAGTCAATTAAAATAAAAATTGAAGATGGCATTACTATATTTTACATCCAAGTATAGCAAGTCTCATAAAGGATACATAATCCAAAGGAGATTGCACAGATAGGATATGGCAGAATGGTAATTAAAGGCATTAAATAAGGCCAACACACACACACACATACACTGATATACTTTGAAGATTCAGCCAACTCTTTGGAATGTGGTACATGATTTCAGATCTTAATGCAACCCCACCCTCCCATGATTACTTTACAGGAGGCAGCTTGCTGTCTTCTTCTCAGGCTGGCCTGGTGATCTAAATTTACCTGGTTTGATTTCAGGGCCCCTCGAAAGCAAGGCTTCCTCAGATTCTGGCTATCTCCACTACAAATCCCCATCAGCAAGGCCACCATTTAAATTACATTCCTCCTGGTCTCCCTTAAGAATTTCTCATTCTTTACTTGTCTCTTAATAAAATATTAATATTAATATCCAAATACCATGCTTTTTGCTTTATGTATACACACACACACACACACATTTATTTATTTTAGAGAGAAAAGAACAGAAACAAAATAACAAAGTATCATGTTTTGAATCAATCCGTTCCTTTTTTTTTTTTTTCCAGGACCGGGGATCGAACTCAGGGCCTTAGTGCTTAGCAGCAAGCACTTACCCCACTGAGCTGTACCTCCAGCCCCCATGTTTTGAATCAATATAAATAAAACTCTAAGGGACTTGTTAGTCCAAGCCATTCTCAGTAGAGACAAAAATAGCACAGTCCCAAAGAACTGACAAAAGAATTCGGTATAGTTGTCCTCACGGGAAGATAAACCACAGACAACATTCAGTGAGCCCCAAAAAGACTGTGGGGCAGAAAATAATGAACTGCACTTTTATTAATTTTTATCTGCTTAGTGCATAGGCATCAATTCTGACTTTTAGCGAATATATTAGTTCTTGATATTAAATTAGTCTGTTTGCCATAGAAATCACTCAGGGAAGCAAAGTAACTTGCGGTGTCATAAGGTTGTTACTGTTGTTTTTTCCCTGGTTCAAATGTGTGAGATGAGTTTTCTTATAGGAATGTATGTTATTTCAAGGTCAAAGGAGTCTCAGCAGGGAGACCGCACGTATACATTATAAATGACCTCAGAAGAACAAAAAGTTGCATACTAATAATTTTAAGTATGTTAAAACAGCAGAAGGCCATTTTGGCTAGGTTGTCTGGCACTCTCAGTGGAATGGCTATTTGATAGTGCTTTCATTTTAAGAAAAGGGTTCCATATGGAGTCAGGGAGGTTGGAAGTCAAATCAAAATCTCAAAGGAGAAATTGGAATTACTCTTTAAAGAGAGGGCAGAGTATCTAATGTACAGGTCTCGTATTATGCCTCATGTTTGATTTCAGATTTCATATGCCCAGCTTCTGAATATCAATAATTTTGTTTAGATGAGAACCATAAAGTTTCATGAAAACATGACAAAATCATAAGACTTTGATGAGGGAACAAAAAAATAATCATTATAGTTATTTTTATTCTTCAGCACTAATATAATGATTGGTATTCACTGATCGCAAAATTGTATTCCTAATAATAAATTTTATTTATCTATTTATTCCTTTAACAAGAATAAAAATAGCCCCACTGTATTACAAGGTCTGTCACAGTCACTTGGGTAGACTGTCAGAAGATGGGGAAGACTAGATAGAAGGCCAGAGAATACAAACAAAATTTAGTCGGAAAAAGAGCCGATGTGTAGATCAAATGAGGAGATGTAAGTGAAATACCAGAGTTACCTGGGTGGAAGCCAACAAATAAACAGATCAAAGGGTGGATTTCAGAGTTCCCTCCAAAGCACGCAGCACCCGTCTCATCACCTGCTGTAGGCGTCAGGCATCCATATTTAGGGAAATGACACCATGTTCTGTACAAGGAAGAAGTTAAAGTTTCTGGGATTCTTACTGCCACTTACTAGACTGTAGGTTAAGCATAGTGATTATCAAATGATAATAAAAATGCTGTCATTTTAACATTGTGAATGGGATTGTGTGAACACCTCAAATGCAAGTGCTTCAAAAACTTCCTGTTGAACATGGGGTGAAGTATAACCTCCTTAGCAATACCTATGAGACCTTAGATTACATCCTCACTTTCACCTCATGCTCCTGACTCTGCCCTTCACTGGTACTATCCTCCCTCTACGGCTCAGCCCTGCCAACACCTGTATATACTCTGTTCCCTTTGCCAGGATTTTCAGGCCTGAGTTCACCTTTCTGCATCTTACTGACCCTTATTTAACTGGAGTTCACTTGTCCCTATTTAAGACCCCGTATGATCATCAAGTATAAAATAGTAACTAGCTTTTCATTCTTTTCCCTCATTGCACATTTTACTTTTTCTTCAACATGCTTATTATGAAATAAAATACTCTGCTGTCCACCTGTATATAGCAATTATAACTAGTGTGTATAACTCTTATCTATCTCTCATCTACCATCTCTCTACATACACATAACAGTTATACTTTACCTTGTGTGCTTTAAACGCTGAAGTCAGAGACAAGGTTTTATTTATAATGTTACATCTGATTATACTAAGTACTAGATAAATGTCTTTTTCAATGAATTAATAAAGTTATTTATAATCTAGACAATATGAGCAATTTATTAATACATAGTGTGTGCAGGATTTTGGAGCCAAGAGATCTTTTTAAATTTAGGAGCTAAGTCTAACTTAATAAATATAACCTTTGATGATAAACACCCAGTCTACTAACTTTTGATTAACCTCAGCACATTTGCTATCCAAATGTGTCTTGTCCTGCCTGCATGGCCCTGACATTTAACTTCTGAGTCTGTTTCCCAAAGTATTAAAGGAGACGCAGAATTAGAAGTTTTGGTAATTTGTATGTTACAAACTAAAGAATACCACCCCTTCCTGTAGATGCTTTAGAAAAAAATATGATTCCCATGAAGCATGAGTGGTTTAATTTTTAGCTGTCGTGACTGTGTGAAGGTGCTGGTACGATGGTTGAAAGTTAAGGATCCAGGTCTAACCCAGTTTTCCCCAGTTCTCTTCATCTTAAGCTCATGCCTGATTTCTTCAGGCAGAAACCTGAAATATGCATAAGCCAGAACTCAAATGCAAAAAAGGCAAGCAATTAGCTTTTGAAATTCCCTTACCACTTCACAATCTAGGTTTGGCACAGAATCACAGAATTCCCCCCAAAAGCCTCCTTCGTGCCATGTGTGATACTTTATAAGAGATTTCTACTTTTGTAAGAGACTGTTTCAGAAAGTCAGACACACACTGGGTCTATCCTCAGATGTTTGTTACTGGATTAAGAAAACCATGTAATGGAATATTTTTAACATTTTTCTTTTTTTGACATTTTGATCTCTACTCACATACTGTAAGTTCCCAAAGGAAAACTGGAAATGTGGATAAAAATATCAAATACATGACACTATACTTAGAAATGTTTTTGTCACTGGTAAGTCTTTTGACTTTAAAAGCTGCAGTTGGCCAATGGACGGCACCACTTCTCAAAACATCAGTGGTGTAACATATCTGCCAGATTGCTTGGCGTGATTATATAACTACTGTTGATAAAGTGCAATTCAGAGCCAGAAAATAACAGCTTTCAACTAAAGTTCACAAATACATACCTGACAGTAAATCTATTACCAAAGGCCGCATGTAATTTGATGTAAAGAAACTAAGTTGAAACATGACTTGAAATGAGGATCACAGTCATTGTCTCATTTTGTAATCTAGGAGAAGGAAATTTTATTCCTAGTTCTTGTTTTCTTGTGAAAGGCAGACAATAATATAAAATATATGTCTTGATCTCAGATGTGTTCCTAAAGTTTGTGAACTGATGACAGAAGCTCCAATATGGTGATGCTTTATGAGTACAGAATCAAATAACTAGTATGAATATACTAACAGCTGACTGGAAGACAAAAGAGAGAGAGTTACAGACAGACAGACAGACCGAGAGAATTGGAGGCATAGACGACCCCAGGAAGGGATGAAGTGTTCGCTTCCTTGCTTCTGTCTGGAATATCCTTTGCTCTTGTTTCCCCCACATGCACATCAAGTATCATTTTCTCTACAAAGCCTCTTTTGAGTTTGACTTCCCAAACACTAATTACTCTCTCTGATTGCTTTTTCTGTATCGCTTCTATACTCAGCATACATGCTTATTCTACAACTTTATTTAATTGATTCCTTTTTGGAAGTAAGACTCTTGAAGGAAGTAAGTCACCACCTTATTTATCTTTATTTAATCTTTGATTTATCTCAGTACTCATGCCAGGGATAAGAAAGATTAATAAAATATAGGCTCTACTTGCTGGGAGTTCTCAGTGCGATCAGACATCTAATAAATGTGGTTATTTGACAGCTGGTATTAATAGCTTGCCAAAGACTAAAGATTATCTTCAGTGAGAAGCTGGCCTTGGGCTCTTAGGAAAAAAAAAAAGAAGTGAAAAATGTTTTGTTTCCCTTCTTTTTCACGGTCAGTGCTGTGCTCCACTCTGGGGATTTCCAGAATCTTGTTTGTCTGTAAGATTTCAAATTTCTCATATGAGGCACGGAGACTAGGTCTGCCTTTCCAGAAAAATCTCATGTCCATTTCCTTTCCCATCGTCTTTTCACCCCAACCTCTCTCCAGTGAAGACCTCCTTTTGTAAATGTTCACGCTGAGCATTAGTGTGAGTATCTGATCAAAGTAAATTTGTATTAAACAGTACAAACTATTGCTGCCCCACGGGATACCCATCAGAGGACTTGCTAACTAAGAGAAGAGATGAGCAGGCAGAGTCACTAGTTTTCACTTGGACCCTTACGCCTCTCTACCTTAGTCTGCTCTCGGTTCCAGGGCAGAGCAACAAATTCCTGGGTAAGACTCTCTTCCCGTTTAGGTCCAATCTTCTGAAAGGTGAAGAAAGTACTATCTGGGATTTGATAGGACAGGGTGGTGAGATATTATTAATCTAAAAATTAGTAAAATTCATATTTGACACCAACTTCTATATTTTCTCTCACATGCTTGACATGCACATCAACCATTAGAATAGTTTATATGAGTTGTAAAGTATCTTCTGAAATAAACTGAGAATTTGAAGCACTAATTGTTCCCAAATCTCCCTAACCTACTAGTTTATTTTGGAACAAATATAGTATACTTTCCACTAGGAATGTAGAAAAAGTAAGAAGACACATTTGAGGTAATGTGAACATACAAGCACAGATATTTCCATAGGCACAAATCATTCTTTTCCCAATTTTGGTCTTAGATTCTAGCGCAACAATAAATCCAGAGATCACTTATTCTGTACAACGTATGAGCAGAGATAGGCACTGTGCTCAGTACTCCTGCAGGCTGTCCTGATTTACTCTTGCTGGATCCTCAAGTGGTGATTACTTATTCTGTGAAATCACCACGTCTTGTTGGACTGAAGGACTATTTGATGCAATTATTACCATTGGGCCAGGGGCTCTTACCCCTCCTCCCGGCGAGCACACTTACAATGCTCTATCTTGGAGCGTCGTCGCGCACTGTCCAACGAGAGGAGATCCTCCGTTGCTTTATTCTCCTTTGTTCATTGTTTTCAAAGGTTCACTTCAAGAGATGGTTCTCTGAAATCATTAATGGAATTCACTGTTCGTTGTTAAAAAGAAAGGCAGACAAACATCAGAACAGAGTTTTTACCAAATTGATTTGGGTTTCTTTCATTTGAAATGCATGCATTTCCCCATTGATATGTTTCCTTTTTGTTTTTTTTTTGTTTTTGACCTCCCGCAATTCACGTTGAAACTTAACCTTCAGTGTAGCAGTATTGGGAAGTGGGGCCTAATGAGAGAGGTTTAGCTCAGGGGCGAGTTTGTGTTCTTCCTTTCGTCCCTCCCTGACTCCCCTTTCCTCTCCGCTCCTCCCTCTCCTTCTCCCTGTCCCTCCCCCACCGCCTCCCATTCCTCCCCTCCCCTCCCCCTTGACGCTTCCCCCTCCTCTTCCTCCCGCCTTAAGAGGACCTGGTGTCCCTCCTCTCCAGAGAAGGCAATAAGCAGACCATCACTTGATGCTGATCTTCACATTTCCATTCTCTAAATCTTTGAGAAAATGAATTTCTCTTCTTTATAAATTTTCTTGTCGGGTATTTTGTTGTGAAAACACCAGGACAGGCAGAGACAGTCATTTAATTTAATATTCCTGTAACTGGCTTCCCTGGCTGCCTAATGCCACACAGTGTGAAACAGCATGCTCTATTTTACCCATCTCTTGGTGCTGGACGTTTAGTTTTCTTTCTAAATATTCACTGTTACAGTCAGTTGAAGTAAAAGTTTAAACATTAAAGCCGACTCTCACCTGAATTTTGTTCCATGTTCATTTTATTGCTGACTTAAATGTACTTTACTCCCACAGCCCTAATTGGAAAACTAGTCAAAGCTGACCTTGGTTTAGAGCTTGGAACGGGCTTATTATCCAGTTATGAATTTACCAATATCCTGTCCACTAGAAGGACACCCAGAAGCCAGAAGAAAACTGCCTTGCTTTCCTTTCTCTTGTTACTTTGCTGTGGTGCTCAGCAGTTGCACAGTATCATGGATCTGGGCTCAGAGGGCCGTTGAGATGATGAGTCTGTGAGTAGGACTCTCACTGTAGGTATCTGTGTAACTCTGAGAGACTAGCAGCATGTCCACTATACACTAATACAAAATAAAGGAAAGAACTTCTTCATTATAAGTAAGGGGAAAAAAACCTTGATGAGTTACACATAAGGAGAAGAAGAACCATTTTGCCTCTGTATATCCATCTATCTCTTTGAGATATTGTCTTAACAGTTAGAAAGCATGCTTCTTTATTTCCCCCCTCACAAAAGACCATATGTTTTATCATATACTCTTCCAGGTCAGAAAACAGAGCCTTTCCATGGAATACTGCTTCACACAGGGCTACTGGTGTGGGAGCCAGGAAGCCTGATTTTAAAGACCCAGGGGGACTGTGGGCTTTTTCTGCTGGCTTAAACTCCTAGTATTAGATTCGCTATGTTTCTGGCGTTGGCAAGATCTGGAGCAGACTGCAGAGTGGAGTGTGTTGGCATGTGTGTGAAGCTCTGCCATCTGTTTGGGTTCTGTACTTCATCAATTTCCTCTGCTTATGAGCTCGCCTATCACTTATTAAAGTTATGAAAAATGTACTCTGAATATTTTATCTTTAATTACATGTACAGATCTTTGCAAAGGAAATTGTGCTGTAGTATAAAAGTAACGTTAGTAAAATGTTAATTCAAAAAAAAGTAGTAAATCATTGAAATTAAATATTTAAGCCTCAGCTAATTAACAAGCCAATAAGAGTTGTGGTCTCGGCAGCCTAATGGACTGTTAGGAAAAAGAAGCTAGGTATTGTGTAGCTCTCTTTGACAAAGCAAGCGTCTCCTACTCTTCTACTGCAACTTATCTTTTGGGGAGTATTTTATATTTATGTTGAAAATTCCTGAAAGTATTTCTGCTATGAATATTGTTTGAATGATTTAACTCCTAATATTGGCTGGATCTGTCTTAGAGAGGATGGAAAATGCTAACTCCCTTGAAAGGAGAACCATCATCATTTACATGTCTAAAGTATTGGGTGAAGACTGAAAACATTTTGACATTTTGAAAGGGATACATTTCTATTAAACAGCAATTTGAATTTCCTCATAGGTGACACCAGCGTAAGTGCCACTCGGCCAGAGAGTTTTCCCACACCTCCACAACCATTTGCGTAGGATGGCCAGATGGGTAGCATGTGGGACAGGGACAGTCAGAAGAATAAGAAAAGGTGAATGCGAACAGCTGCAAAGGTAAAATGCAGGGCACATAAACATATTCTGAGCCCTGTAAGTGTCCACAGTTCACTGTCATAGTAAAATATGTATTTAAAAAATTAATAAGGCACCCCACAGAACTGCCTGATAAAGAAACAGTAATTTGCCTAACATCATGCAATCGAAATTAGAAATACAACCTGAAATTCCTGAGAAAATTACCCATTACCAGAAGCTACCCTCCTTCACATCATTTCTCTTTTATTACGAAGAATGCCTTGTGGCCACAAATGCTCAAATTAAATTATAAGGTGATGAAAATTCTGAAGGCAGTTAAATTTGTATTTTCCTATTCCTCATGGAACTAAGAAGGGAAATGAGAAAAACTACATTTACATTCCTTAGCTCCTCTGACCATTCGCTAGTAATTTTAAGTGAGAGTTTACAGCTCTGCCTGGAAACCTGAAGGCCACTGCTTGATGGAAACTCAAATTTGTCACAGTCCTTCAGCCAAACAACACACACATGCTCTACTTGTTAACATTTGTGCAATAACTTAAATAAAATCATCCTCTTATTTAATGACATATTGTTCATTAAGTTCAAAGCCGATTTATTCTGCTTCCCTCCAATCCGCCTATATATATGCTACTTTCGGGCATTATTTTGCCTGTGTCTTCAGATGACGAAAGAACACAGAAGGCAGTGCATGGGGCATTTTTGAGGACCTGATGTGGAAGCATATCAATTCCATTCATGTTCCACTCGTTCGCTGGCTAGAGCTCAATGAGGTGATCAAATGTAGCTGCAAGAAGAGTGGAACTAGTTTACCTGCACACACAAGAGAAAGTCAAAGCACAGTGTCTTCCACAGGGGAAGTGTTTCACTTCCCCAAAGCCTGGAGAGCCCTCAGTCTGAGGTAGAAGGCAAGTATCTGTTACCAGAGCTGATTTGAACACTTAGATACTAGTAAATGAATATGCCAGAGGGGAGAAAATACATCTTTCCTTTTGCATAACAAGGTGCATGACTGAGATTCCTGTAACAAAAGAGATTAGCATGAGAAAAGCACACAGGTTTACATGAATGTATGTGTCACATAACATAGGGTCTCCTAAGGAAATGAAAGTTCAAAGACCCGGGGGGGGGGGGAAATATGTACTTTTATGGTCACATAGAATATGATTAGAGGAAAACAGGACATGATCTAATGGCAATGAACCAGGGATGGGCTGGTGCTGAGCAAGCCTGGTCCTTGGGATTCTTTCTGGGCCTCCCCGTGTGACATCCTCTTTCCTCTCGGTAAAAGGCAGGATGCCTGACACATGAGGGTCTTCGCTGGATAAGGAAAAGTAGAGATGGGACAGTGATTTTCTTCTGGCTTCCTTCAGGAGAAAAGGTTATGAGGGGAATCTCAGCTTTTACCCCTGGCTTCAGGAGAGAGGAGACTTTCCTACTCCTGAAATTTTCTCCAGCTAGAATATTCAGGGTGGCCAAGTGCTGTTTTAGGGTGGTGTTTTCTGTGCCCCATCAACCTCATACTAGACTGAAAGATCAAAACAGGGAGGAGGCAGCTGTCTGCAGTGAAGAGGATGAGACCACTGTCTTGGGGTCCACATGATAAAGCAGTGGTGTTCTAACTAAGGCAGTTTTCATTTAAGATCTCAGGGATAACACGATTCCTGGAAACCTACCTAAGGAATCCTGAGTGCTTGTAGAAGGAGGTTTATTTGAATTCGGATTCCTTTTCATCTTGACTAGCTTTGTCAGACCAGGTATGTGTACAGCTTGTCCCTACTCTCTGTACTGACTTTGGGTGTTTATACTGGGCTGACATTTCCTGAAGGGCCAAAAGTACATCATATTAATTTTTGTGCTTTTAGAGAATGGTATGTCAGGAAATGGAACGTAACAGGCCTTGGTAAACTAAAATGAACGCATTCTGTAGGTGTATTTTAAACACATCCTATGGGCTTTGACAGGTACGACATGTGTTTGTGTTAATTCTCTCATGGTAATAATTTCTTCATTTTAATAAAAAAGAATAGAATTTGCAACTTGCATAATTGTTAGAACTGTTTATGGAATTTAGATTCTCTATATTGGATAACTCCCACATTTTATTTTACTCTGCTATGTGGAGGGAATATGGCATTATTATCCTGCTGTATTAGGAATCTTAAATATTCTTGTTAGACATAATAGATACAGTCATACATACATACTGAAAGTGAAGGTGATATACTACCCCAAATAATAAAAGGAAAATATTATAACTTTCAACCTGCTAGATTTTGGATACACTGAGTTCATGTTCCCCTCCAAAAAAGAATGAATTCTAAGGAAAACAGAGGTCAAAAGTAGGAAATTTTATTGAGGGAGACGTAGCTCCTGAAAAAGATAGGCAGGGAACTGGATTGCTTCAGATTCCACTTTCCGGAGAAAGTTGTATAAAGCAAAATCCTAAGGTGGGTACAAGATCACTAGGCAGGTACAAAATGGAACAAAACTGTGACTTACCGATAAGATTACAAGTAGGGCTGCTTAGGTAATGTTGGCCCAATGGGGAAGCAAATCACGTAGCAAGTGCACATGGAAAGAACAAAGGCCCCTTTTGGAGGAGATGAGTCAGGAGGTCCTGGTTATCCCTCTGGGTGCCTGGGGTTTATCTAGTATGAGGCAGTGACCTCAGTTATACTGCTTATCCTTTGGGGAGACATGTAGGCCTGGTCATCCCATCTTTGCTTGAGGCCTGACTCTCAACAGATGCACCTCCAGCCACAGTTGAAACGTGTCCTCACCTTCGGCACTGGCTCCCTGTTATGATGCCCTGATTCTGTAAATGCACAGTGAGTACTGACAGAGTACTTCTGTGTGTGTCTCCCCGCAGTCACCTGTGCTGTGTTTCTTTTGGAGACGAAGTCACTTTGTGCTGGTGAGCACAGCCTGCCCTCAGTCCAGAATTCACTTCTTTTCACTGTGTGGCATTTTTCAGTGAGTCCCAGCAAGTCTTTTACAGCCCTTTTCATTTTAGATTGAGGGCTTCACACTCTTTAAAGTATCTCAGTTCATAGATCTAGCCAATTCTTTCTTCATTTTCCCTCAAGAGTAAAAAAAATGTTGTGTGGTTCTTGCCATAAGAAACAATAAAAAGTGCTTACACATCCTAGCAGTATTTCTCCACTTTTCTCTTGACCCCTTGAATGTACTGTCCTCTTAAAACAGTAAATATCTGGGTCTCCTGAAGACACATTCAAACAATTCTAACAAAATGTAAGATGGCTTCTCAAGGTTCCTCAGGATCCCAGAGCTCCTGAGGAAAACATGTTGTTATCAAGCTTCCATCTCCTCTGTCTTCTCTGTGTCCTTTCCTTTCCGTTATTTCTCATGTCTTTCTAATATCTGCATCAAATCTTTAATGAAAACTATTCATTTTCTCCTTCCTAAATAAATACATATTTAAAGTTTAAAAATACACTTTGAAAGATAAAATTGTTCTTCAGGGAAAACTCCCTGCATTCGTGCGCCTCTCCCCAAAAGCTATGTCTCCGCTGTCCGTCAGCAGTTCTTGTGATTTTCTTTCTCATTTCTTCACGTAAATCTGGCCAATAGGCCGTGTATACACAGAAGTTTTACTCTCGTGCTCTTTATCTTTATATTTAATAAAGTAGCACAAAGATTTACTTAGATACATGTAATATTTTACTAAAGAAGGGAAATTGGAGGGATTAATGATGTGACAGAAGATATATTAGTAATAAATCCAAGATATACTGAATCCTTGAAAAGACCTTTAACTTGATGTGAAAGGTTATTCTCAATGTGAGTTGTTCCCGCTTTGGGTCATCTTGACAGGGGAGGAGTTAAAAGCTAACTTAATATCAAACTGGAGCTGAGTTTCTACCCGCACTTTCCCTGGAAACAGAACAACCATAACTGGAACACACAAGCAAATCAAATACTAGAAAGAGAACACTACTGAGATGTTTAAAAACTGGCTGGGTACATGGAAAGCATACAAGTTTTTAGTGGTAATATCATATGGGAAAGGTAGAGTTTTGCTCTTAAAAATAGTATTGATTTAAAAGTAGTATTATTATAAAAATATCATCTCTACCAGAAGATGATTCTTAAACTCAACACAAATCCTTACTCAATGAGGCAGAGGAGAAGGAGAAGAAGGAAGGGGATGGAAGGAAAGGAAGAGGAAGAGGAGAAGAGGAAAAAAGGAAGAAAAAAGAAGAAAGAAAAATGAGAGAAAGACTTGCTATTATCTTTATATGTATTTACAAATAGATAGACCTGGTTGAAAACATCAAATTGATCTTTTTCTTATTGGTGATTTAAGCTTGGGCTGCTGCATCCTTACCCATAAAATGAGAATAATCATAATATGCATTTTAAAGATAGAAAAGTGCTTTGTGAATTATTAAGCTCTACACAAGTTGTTATGGCTCTAACTATTTGGAAGCAGAGAATCTGTCATTTCCAAGTTATTTTAGTAAGTCACTAAGTTCACTATGAGAAAAAAGTCCTGACACAGGAGTCATTGTCAGGTGAACTCGTATACCTGTACCTTTGTGAACTTCCTGAAAGGGTGCCACTCTAGTAGATATTAACACCATGGGGGAGTATCTTAGCAAATATAGATCATTGTTGTCTGACCTATGTACCTCTTGCCCAGAAAGCCCTGCATTATTTAGCAGATAGATAATGGCTGGAATTTCAGTGTCCCTTCATCTCACTGCCTATGCTTTTGTGAAGAATTGCTAGGCTTGGGTGGGCAGAAGTTTTGGGGGGACACGCAGTAGGGGAGCTACTGCATTCCGCAGAGAAGAGAGTGAGGTAGTCACTCATTATGTAGGAAAATCCAGTTGTTACGGGCTTGCTGAATATCTACTTTTCACTTTTAAGCATTAATCTTATATTCTCTCCTCTAAAGTTATAGGGATGTGACAACTCCTGAGTAACTGACAACTGCAATCAGACTTTCCTTAGGACTTCTTGCGGTGGACCTGGAGTGTGTCCTTTTTAATGCTTGTAATAAAACTCCCGATTTTGCTCACTGCACATTCCTTCCCTCGTTATATCATCATGTCTCTGAGCACCGTATCCTTTACCACTTGTGGAGCATCTTGGTCAGTGTAGAGCTAACACCATTCCTTTGCATATGCTTGGACAGGAAACGGGCAGGAGATGAAGTTCTCACTGATGCAGTCAGCGGGACCTTCTGAAAAGTGTCTTCTTTCTCTTTCTCTATTATTAGAGGGCCATAAGATGAAGTAGTTTTGGAATTTAATGCTTTTATCTGTCATTACCATCTGGAAAAATCCTTAAATTTGATCTTCTGTTATGTGAAAAAATACAGCTCATTATTTTTCACAACAATTTCGGTTTTAGACACCATTATTTGCACCCACAGGCACTGGAACTGAGCAACACATGCTTCTCTTCGTGTAAAGCAGAATGAGTGTTTTTTTCTCCCTCAGCTGTTGCTTCCCGAGACTGTGTGATGCTGGTCACTCTCCTCTGGATTCTTTGTATTCAGCTTTAAAAACAAAAGGTTCGGGTGGGTCATCTGCTGCCCATCATTTTGTTGAACCACGTCAACTCACAATCTCAGGACATTGTTGTTGTTCTTGGGACACCATTTTATCCTGTGTCACTGGCTATTGAGCCAAACAGCATGTTTTTAAATTTACTTTTATCACGGTTTACCTGGTAGACTTAATCCATTATCCCAGTATGCTGAGAAGATGCAGAAATTCTTCCAGGAAAACTGTGCAGTTATCTGCTCTTTCCTCTTCAATAACATTCAAATATGTTAAGTAGGTCTTTTATTTTTTATTTATTTTTATTTTTATTTTTTTATATTTTTGTTGATAAAGCTTTTGATGCAGAAAAAACTGAAGTAAAAATCTCTTAATTAAAAAACGTTCTCCCGGTTGGCATTAATCTACCAGGACACTGTGTGTAAGCTTGTACAACCGCCTAACAAAGAACTGGTGGGGACTATCTAGCCAGTCATCTCTCCTCCATTCCACAGATCCTACTTATTGCTTTCCTCTCAACAAAAATGGTTTCTTAAGGAATTAGAGTTTATTTCACTTGTTTTAGATTTTATAATTATTTTGATCTATTCTGGTTCGATCTTAATGAACAGTGACTGATCTTTCTAAGAAAAAATGGCCTAGTTTGTGAATGCTTTTTGATAGAACATTTATAATGTTTTCTCCAATAAACATAATACAGACTTGTTAAATCATCCTCAAGTCTCTTGTTATCCTGGAAGCATAAGAAATCATTTATCTGCCGCCAGTCCTTGAATATCAATTCGCTGTTCCAGTGTTCTTCACAGATCACTGCAAGAGGTACAGTAGTCTCATAGCTGCATAGTTTTAGTTCCTGAAGGGTAATTATTCTTGACCAAGGAGCTAAAATTTATTTATGGTTCAGGATTCTTTAAAGAAACAGAGTCAATAGCATGTACATACCATTATAAAAAAGGGACTGATCAGATTGGCCTACTGGTTAGAGGTTAGATAGTCCCACAGAGGTCACCTGGAAGCTGGAGAACCAGGGGAAACCACTGGCTGCAGCAGAAAGTGCAGCAGAAAATATCCCATCCCCCAGTATACTGCAGTTTCTGTTAGCTGCCTGGGTAACAGTTCCTGTGACCTCTGTTTCTTAGAAGCGGTTGGTCATTGTGATGCACAGCTGGCCACTAAAATGCACATTGTGAGAACCAATCAAAGACAGCCAAGTATTCTTCTGCATATTTCCTTTTTGCAAACTGCCTATAACCCCTAGACCACTGACATCAGGACCTGCTATTTCAGAAATGATCCTGGTCAGTGCCCATCGGCCTAAATAAAACTGCCTCCAAATCCTGGGTGTCGTTTCAACGTTCCTGTTTGTCACAGCATGGCTGCTCAGTCTGAAAAGTAAGGAGCTTCAGAACAAGACAGATCCGTGATGCAGTCTGGCTGGGGCTGAAGGCCTGGGAGCTTCCAAAAGAGTTCCCATTCAAAGGGCAGAGAAGCTGGAACCTACTGTCCATAGGGAAAAGCAGCAAGAAAATAATGTGCCTGATCAAAAACAAGACCCAAACAAACAACCTTGTGTGTCAGGGAGTAGACTTTTTCCCTTTCTTTGCTTTTTTAAAAAATCCAGGTCCCTAGCTTATTGAATGGTGCCTCCCACATGCAAAGTGAGTCTTTACTCTCCGTTCGCTGACCCATAAACTGGCGCATATGCCTACTTTCTCCGGAAACAGCCCCCACCGCAGAAATGTTCTCTACCAACTTTTAGGTGTCTCAATCCAGCCAAGCTGATGACCAAGATCAACTATCACACCCTGTCTGTATATTTCATTTGTATCTTAGAGATAATATAATATGGGAAGGGCAGTCTTTTATTTCTGTTCTGTACTGTGAGCTTTTGTGGTGGAACAGGGAGTCCAATACAGTGACTGAGAACGTGAGTTCAGGACCTAAGCTGAGTTCAGATCCTGGAGTGGACCTTTGCCACGAGACCACGAACAAACTACATATCCTCTTTGAATTTGAAGTACTCATTTGTGAGAGGAGGAATCATCATAATATCTATATCATGGTGCTGTTTTTAGGTTTAAATGAAATAATATGACTAGAATCCTTTGCCCCCGGACATACACCAGCCAACTCAGTAGTGAGCAGCTTTCACAGGGATGATAAAGGGGGACAGGCTACTGTGTTCTAGTTGTTACAGTTAACACCAGTGCTGTAAGTAGCACATCTACCTTTCCTTATCCCTCTTGTATCAAACAGATATTTTTTAAAAATGCTTTTTTTCCTTAACATTTTTCATTTGCTGCACTTGATTCTTACTATATTGATTCTTCCACGGTCCTCGGAGGTCTTGTCTTACTCATTCAGGTGGGCCCGCCGCTTTGCAGGTGCTGCGGTTCATTCTCCCTCTCCCTCCCTCGCAGCCGCACGTATCTGTATCCGTCTTTTTCTCATAAAGGGATAATTACAGTTAATCATAATTATATTTGTTCACATTAACTTTTGCATTTGAAGTAGGTCATGGATAGGTGAAATCATCCAGGTAATTCCCTAAATCAGGCATCAATTTATTACCCAGCCCGTCATTTTCTCTTCCTAAGTAGCATCTTTGCATTTACTGAAGCTTTCTGTCCCTTCCGGGATGCAGAAGAATTTGTCACAGTTGTTTTGAATTTGGTCAAGGGTTACTTTTGACACTCAAATAATCCATATTTTGAGGAGAAAACCGCCTATAAGGCACTTTATGGAATTTAGAATTTACCAGACACAAAGTTTTAGCCAAATAAAAACTGTATTTCTCAGAAGGTAAAATCCCTTGCCCTTGCCTGCAGCAGCTTGATTTCTGTTGAATAAAGAAAACTCTCATTACTGTCTTCTAGGCACGAGCATTGTTCTCCCTTCAAGGCACGAGCAGGATGCAGTGGGCTTCTAACTATCCTAGGGTTAGAATCTAGACTTTTAGTCATTTATCATTCTTGTTTTTTACTTCATCACTCAGTATTCTGGGGCTATAAAACTGGTTTGTAATTATCTTTCCTCTGTTTATATTTCATCCTAGAAAATACTAGGCAAGTGTCTTTTCATTTTTTTCAAAAAGATAAATCATCCAGACAAATAGTATCTTATAGTATGAGATGAACATTTTTCTTACTCTGACTTTTTAATGTGAAAGAACTGATTTTTAAGTGAAGAACAGGTAAATTAACTTAATGCAGGGTGTTTCTCCTTGGAATATTGCTGCCTTTCGCCATCCAGGGCTGTACCGTTGTGACATTAGGCTGACGTTGTGGGAGCCAACGGTAAAGTAGCCTTAACGTACTGTAGGTTTTTCAGACAGAGGATGCTTAGTCTTCTCCCCTACTTTGCACAAAGACTTGATGCTAACTCTTGAGCAGTTCCATTAAAACACAATTTGATCCAAACTTTTATCTATGGTAATATTTTAAGAAAAGACATTCTTTGGGTATATTAGTTTTTGTTCATTGAGACATACTTGTGGCATTAATTAAAGGGGTTGTTGACTTTCTGTTGGTATTATAATGACAATTTTTATTCTGGAAATATAATTTTGCTTCTTGGAAAATGACACCTAGCATTTTTAGGCCACGTGTGGTGGTGCATGCTTATAATCCCAGCACTCCGGAAGCTGAGGCAGGATTGTCGTGAGTTCAAGACCAGTCTGGGCTACAAAGTGAGCTCAAGGCCAGTCTGAACTGCATATCGAGACACTGTCTCAAAAAGACAAAAACCAAAACAAGACAGCTAGCGTTTAAAAAAAATGTATCAATTAAAACTGCCTGGCCCCCGGAGCACGCCAGGTGCTCCGCCCCGCCCCCAGAGCTCCACTCGGCCCCTGAGGCATGCCAGGCACTTTGCCTGGCCCCCAGGAAGGCCCTGAAGACTCGCCTGAGCCTATAGATACAGATGCACTGACTGAGTCTGGCTGTTCACCGTGTAACCCCGCCTACCCGACTGGATACTCCTCGGCTGTGAGGGCTGCCAAAGGGTGCTTCTCCACTTCCCGCTATAGTAATTTGTGTGCACCCACGTAATATACAGCATATTTAGAAGCAGCCAAGTCTCTTCCCAAAGTAAGAGCATGAGGCAGTAAATAAACCAAAAGTGCAGTTATTACCAGTGGGAAGATCACTGACAGGGTGGTAGCACAATGGTGGTGAAGTAGAGAAAGCTGATTAATTGAACAAGCCATTATCTATATAACTGAGTAACAAAGACAAAGATAACATTATGTAATACAACATCCAGTGGTGGCCCCTACTATTTTCTCTGTTATTTGGTGTTTCCTTTATTGTTTTTGTGTTAACAAATGCAAAGACAACACTATATAATACAGAATCCAGTGTTGGTCCCCTACTGTCTCCTCTGTAATTCGGTATATCCTTTATTGATTTTGTTATAACAAATATGAAGAAAACATTATATTGTACAGCACCCAGTGCCAATTCCCTACTATCTTCTTTATAACTTGGTATTTTCTGTATTGTTTCTGTATTATTCTGGGTTCTTTTGTCTTAAAAATAAAATTTAAAAAAATTTTTAAAAATGAAAACAAAAAACAACAAAAAATGTATCAATTGTTTAGATATTTAAATCACAAAATAATCACAACATTTTAGCAAAAGTAACAAATAAACAAAAACCCAAATATGAAACAAACTGAGAGGAGTTCTTAAAAAGAATAGATTTTTTTCAAAGAGATCTGAATGGACCCAGCCTATTAAAAATATCTGTACCAGCACATAGTATTATCCTTTATTATAAATGTCAATTTTGATATTAAATTCATGTTGCTAAAATTAGTACCTAGTACATATTCAGACAATTTTAACAGCATTATTGAAGCTTAATGAATACATAGTAAGCTATATGGTGAAAATGTATAATTTGATAAAATTTGACATATGTGTATTTTTATTAAGCCAGGACTATAGCGGCAGTGACCACATCCAGCATCCTCAAATCTTTCCCCATGATTTTTCACCACACCTCCCTCCCACTGCAATCTATTCTCATCTCAACCAGCCTCAGATCAGTTCCTGAGGATTATGGGTTGGTTTGGATCTCCTGACATTCTATGCAAACGGAACCATGTATATTGTGTGTATTTTTTGTGGTGGCCCTTTCTATATTCAGCAGAATTATTTTAAGATTCATGTATGTTGCTAGCTGTAATAGTTCATTCCATTTTATCACTGGGTATTTTGTTTCCGTATACATATGTCAGTGTATGGATATACGCACACCTGTACACATGCATACCACTCACCATCTGATGGGTACTTTTCCCCAGTTTAGAAGTCTTTTTTTTTTTGTCTTTTTGAGACAGGGTCTCACTATGCAGACCAGGCTGGCCTTGAGCACACTTTGTAGCCCAGGCTGGTCTCAAACTTGCAGTAATCCTCTTGCCTCAACCTCCAGAGTGCTGGGATTACAGGTATGCCACCACGCCTGGTTGGAGGTATTTGTAATAGACCAAGTATAACATTTATTTAGATACACTCTTGCAGTTTCTCTTTGGGAAATACATGGAAGTGGGCTGGGCTGAATTATGAGGATGATTTACTTATAAATACACAATTTATTTTAAGAGCTTTAAGTTTACAGAAAAGCTGTGGTGATAACACAGAGTTCATATACAGGGCATATCCTCTCCTTGACATCTTACATTAATACAGTACGTTTGTTACAATTAAGGCGATATATATGCTATTAGGTAAACGTTCAACTTTATTTAGATTTTAAGTTTTAGTTTCTGCTCTCTCTCTGTCCAGGGTTGAGTTCAGGATAACACATTACATTTAGTCATCAGGTGTGACCGTTAATCCTGATATGTCAGATTTGTTGGTTAATTAGCAAAGCGCACTCCTGGATGTGTCTGGGTGTGTGGTGGAGATGTGACTTTGGGTGCTGTATGTGGGCCCTTGCTGGCTCCTCTCTGGCCCTGTTTCCTGCTCTGCTTCCCAGCTGTCCCTTCGGCAATGAGCTTTCTGCCTTGGAGCCTGCTGGCCAGGCACAGAAACTCCTGAAATGGTGAACTACATTGAACCTTGCTTTCTTTAAGTTGTGGGTATTAGATTTTGTGTCTCAGGGATGGGAAGCTAACATAGCTCAGGTCTCTTCAGGTTCCTGACTGTGACTGTTTCTCAGACTTCCTTTGATTTTTTTTTTTTTATCAGGTATTGTTTTAGATTGCCTATCAGTTGGGACTTACCGGTTTTTGCCTGATGTACTTTGTTGCTCAATTATTAGGTGCACACACATTTGCAGAATGGATTAACTTGATAACTATGTAATGCTTGTGTTTTTATCTATGATGTATTCTTTGTTCTCAAATTAGCTACACCCAAACACCACAGTATAATGTGGTGTGGAGAGGTCTGCTTTGCTCTTTCCCTGGGCCCTCCTGCCTGCCCATCTGCCATGAAGTGACCAACTTTGCCCAATCATCCCTTTCCTTCATGACATTTCTGCTTTGGAGTCAGCAGAAACTAGTAACCAGATAAACCATTTATCCCTTTAATTTGTGTATGCCAGGCCCCGTATGTCAGTTACAGGAGAGCTGATTAATACAGCTGTGCTTTGGGATCTGCAGCTTCTCTGCATATTGCTCCTGAGAAGTTTTACTCCAGCTCTGCTGTAAATCACTGCCATACAATGCAGGCTGATGGAAGCGGCGAACCGAGGCACTTTATAAACTTAGACCTCTTAAGTTTAGACCCTCTAGTGAGCCTGGATTCTGTGAGCAGAGCTTTCGCTGTGACTCATGTTCCTACCCCAGCGATGCGGCTATTTTCCCTGTCTGTACTAACTTTCTTGGATGTAACATGCTCAATCTATTCCTTGAAGTTCTGTTTCCTATTGATATTTTTCTCTTCTTAGACGAGGACATAGCCCTGCTGGGGGCTGGTGTGTAGAGGACTTCCTTTCTCTTGCCAGGGTAAGTTGTTGGAACCGTGCTCTGATGAGGTGGCATGCTGCTCCCTCCAGAGTAGGCCTTCACTGGGGAGAGGTTCTGAACCGCTCTCTGTGGTTACTTCACTTGCCTTCACCCGTGCTCAGAGATGACCTCGCCAGGAAAACCTGGGGGCTTTCCAGGAGAAAAGCCCGAGACAGTGCGGGGGGGAGGGGAGTGTCCTTAAGACTGCAACAGCCCGGAGTTCTCACTCTCATGCTAGGCATACTCAGCTTCCAGCCGCTCTTCTAATTCCGAATCTCTTATTCCTGCCAGGATGTAGTTAGTGGCTTTGCTCCAGGCAACTGACTCTCATGCGTGACTTTATGTAATTTACCTGTCTCTTAGATTTCAAAGTGGTAGTACAACACACAGCCTTGTCGGTGGGTCCAAGAGAGGTCACAGGCTTTACGGTTTGTCCAGGTTTTCCTTGTAAAGGTGTGAATGTTGACCTTTAAGTTCAAATTCGATTGGTGCTCAAACCGAATGCTTTATTTAAAAAACATTTTCAAACTATTTTGCAACAGATTTTTCTCATTTTACTTTTCCACTGGTATATAGAATTTTATTTGATCTACTTGTACTATTATAACATTCATTCAGAATGAATGTTATAATAGATGTTATCTCATTTTTAGTTTAATTTTTATTTCTCCAGTGACCAGTGGTGAGAGGCATCTTTTTATGTGTCTATTAGTCATTTTGTACATATGTTCTTTGCTATACATATGTGTGAGTATTATTTTTAACAGGGAAAAGACTGTTTTTATATTGTTGTTTTCGGGATTGAAGTCTTACTGGATATGTAACTTACCAATATTTTCTACTGGTCCTTGCCGGGGTTTTTTTATTCCCTATGTGATATTTCAAAAAGTTCTGGGACAGAGTTTTAAATATTAATGTACTCCGGCTGAACTTTTCATTTTATGCACTGTGCTTCTGGTGACTTGCTAATAAACCTTTCCCTAAGATCAAAAACACTTTCTTTTGTGATTTGCTCTAAGATCTTCTATACTTTTAGATTTTGCATTTAAACCCATGACACATTTAAACTAACTTGAATATAGTGAGAGCTATGGATTGATGATCATTTTTTGATATATGAGTATCAAATCTTTCCAGCACAAAAGATGATCTTCCCTAGCAAAATTGACTGTGATTTTTCATAAAAACTAGTTTCTATGTACGTTTGTTATAATTTTGGTGTCTTTATTCTGTTGTACTCATTTGTGTATGGATGTTATGGCAATATCTTGATTATCATAGCTTTTTGGTAAATTGTGACATTTTTGAATTCAGGCTTGTAATTCCTCATATTATGTCCATTTCAAAGTTGTCTTAACCACTGTAGTTTTTTTCTACATTTCCATATTTATATTAGAATCTTTTTGCTAAATTGGGATTTTGATTGGGATTTCATTGTAAGTAAATTAAGGGAAACAACCACTTTAAGAACAGTAAGTTTTCTAATCTGTGAACACAACATTTCTCTCAAAAACTCTTAAAATACCTTTCATTGATGCTTTTTAGATTTCTTTGTACAAGTTTGTAGTTTTTAGAGATTTTGCTATATAGGGTCCCTGACTCTGGCGTTACTCCCTTCCTCTAGTTCCTGGACACTGTGAGCTAAGTAACTTTGTTATGCCACAGGCTTTTACTTGTTTCCCAGTTGACCATGAACCCAATTCCGTGAAACTATGAATCAAATTAAACCTCTTCTTCATGTTTTAGCAGCCAGATATTGTGTTCCATGGACAAGAAATCAGGTTAGTTAAGAAAATTGTTGCTAAAGAGTGGAGAGTACAGTGACTTCGCAGGAGTGTTTGAGACAGTGACTGGACCTGATTCTATGGCTCAGAAGCCTCTGGAACTGGCTTGCAGAAGTTTGGAAAATTCTGAAGAAAACTACAGAAACCCTAGAATGTCAAAAACAGAGCTTGATAGATCATTCTGATCAAACATCAGAAAACCAGCATAATTATGGGAACGGAGATAGGAAAGGCCAGTCTTATGAGGTTTTGGTTGGTGACAAAAATTGTTCTGGAAATTAGACTACAGAGCAGGCATATTACCCCAGAGAAAAGTTTTCCATATTTTATCCTTGTTCTGAGACTCTCTTTAAGGGCTATGGAAAGACTAATCTGGCAAAGGAAATTTCAAAGCAGCACAGCATTTGTGCTCTTTCATGGTTAGTTCTGGATGCTTTGAGATAAATTTATAGAGAGAATTGGTGGCCAAAAAAAATTGGACCAGAAACATTTAAAAAACTTAAATTTTGGCCAGATGAAACCATATACAGTGGTCCCTTGGTTCACAAATTTGTTTCATCCCATGATTCTGGAACAGATGGCTACGTTGGTGTTCATGCAGTGTTGTAGTCAGTATTTGCAAGAGGACATAGGAATTCACCGGAATAAGAAACGGCAGATTCATCATGCACACTTATGGCCGTGCCTGTGCCTGTGTGGGTCACATGTCTTGAATACGCTGTATGGTCTCTGGCCCCTTTTCATTCTGGTACTGCTGCCCTGCTCTGCTTCCAGGCCAGCGTAAGGTAGTGGTTTGGCGATGGTGGGGCCTTCACAGACTGAATGCTCTGACACTATAAGCCTGGTTCAGGAATTGTGATTATGGGTTATGGTGGGGCAGTTGTGGGACAGCTGACTAATACATTTTCTGAAAGTTTTTCTGAATTATAATATACTCAAGGTACCTACTGATATTTTTGATTTAACACTCTGGTCTTTCTTGAAATTTGATTGTCTGCCCTATTTCTTTTTTTTGGACAGATCTCACATGGGTTTTTCTCCCATTTCATGATAGTCTTCTAGTGCTACATAGTATTTTCAGAAATACTATGTAAGCATATGGCTTACTTGCAAATTTTAAGCTTATTTTATTTTGCAATCATTGTTTTTAAATTTTCCCTTCACATGTATTTTTCTTTATAGATCTACAACCTTCCCAGGCATAATATCATTTTGTTACCTTAAGGGAAATGGTATGAAGAGGGATATTCAGTTGTTCCATGGCTTTCTTATTTCATAAATGAACTATTTCAAGGAAGATATTTTTATTGTTGGTGGTTTCTCTAAATTACTTTTTCACATTCATAGCATAATTTTAAGGAATTCTTAAACAAATGAGAAAGCTGGCAATTTAGAGATTTCTCTTTTCATGAAACTACCTGTGTACACAGAGCTTTGAAAACATGTGCAATTTTAGAGTCAAAATAAAGTTGTATATGAATCAACAAGGCTATTATATAAATATCAGGTAAAAAGTAGTCTAATTTTTTATATCTGGCATTCATAAATCCTCCTCTGTATCAATGGTAATAAAACCACCAGTCAGGTATGCATGAAGGTCAATACTAGAGATGTGTGTGAAGACATATATATGTGTGTATATATGTATATAATACAAAGATTCGAAGTTTAATACAATTCACTTTTGATGAGATTGGGCACATTCAGGGAGGTATGGCCATAGACTAATACAATTCACTTCTGAGAGCAAGAGTGAATCATGTTTTTGATTTTATCTCTAAGATCCAAAGAATTGCTGGAGGAAGTATTACTTAAGATAAAAAGAAACAATTCTTCAAAGAGATTCACAGAATATATGTAGTCCTATTTTTCTAAATATATTTTTAGTTCATTCAACAGCCAAATTTTCTACTGAATTTTCAACCTGATATCTCCAAAGCATTTGAACATAAAGCACTATTTTAGTGTCTTTTATCTACAAATTAAAGAAATAAGAAATAGACTCAGTTCCTTGGGTTGCGCCTTTTAATCTCACAAATCAGAAGGATTTCCTTATAGTAGAGATGCTTTTATTCTAGATCTCATAAAATTTAAATGATCAGGAAATGTTTTTATGCACCTGAATCTTTTAAAAACTTCTACAAATGATTTATTTTCATTAGAAATAAGAAAAATGAAGAAAATACACAAAATTTTCAACAAATATTATCTACAATTACATTATTAGAATAGCCACTGTTAATGTTTTGGTCTATAAACAGTTACAGACAGATTCACCCATTGGTTTATTAAGTAGTAAATTCTAGACAGACCTACCAAATTCACCACTTTTTCACTTTTTTGCTGCTCTTTTCCTGACGTATTTAGTCATTAGCAAAGATAGTGGCTTTTAAATTAAATTAAATTTTATTTTATTTATTTTGACACAGGGTCTCCCCATGTAGTACCAGTTGGCCTTGAACTCCCTATGTAGGCCAGGCTGACCTTGAACTCATGGGAGTCCTGCCTCAGCCTCCTGAACGCTGGGATTACAGGCATGAGCCACTACACCCAGCTTAAATTTTAAATGTATCTCACACCTTACCAACTCTCTGCATCACACAGATATGCTAGTTTAAATCATCACACTGTTAGTGATACAATCACTTGCTAGCTGGTCACTCTGATGCCACAGTTGACCTCTTCAGCCTATTCTGTACATGACCATCAATTCATCACTTCAAAACGTAAGTCAAGCCATGGTTCTGCTTTTAATGGCTTTTTATCTGAGTCAAAGTAGAGACACCATTACCACGGCCTGGAAGAGCTTGCATGATTAATTCTCATCCATTTCAGGACAGCGGATCTCCCTAATTTCTCCTCTCTTACTATACCCACATGCAGTTACTTAGATTTCCTTGTTATTAAAAATAAAAGCCAAGTACAGCCATGCTGAGGAGCTGTGCCTGCCCTGCCTCTCTGTGTTAGTCAGCTTTCCTGTCGCTGGTGCACAGAGCCACAGTGTGACCCATGGATCCGGAGATTCAGTCCATGGCTGCCTGGCTCCAAAGCAGAAGTCCATGGGAATGGTGTTGTGTCTGGGAGGCAGAGCAGGGGACAGTACCGGAAAGGAAGGGGCCAGGCACTGCATGTGCAGTGATCAAAACATGCATTGAATGTTTAAATGTAGCAAAAAAATAATGACCACATTGCCAAGGATGATGGGATAAGTGTATTAGACACAGTGGGGAATAATATGAAGGAATTAATCATAATGTGTCTTTTGCTGTAACAAGATCTTTAAGCATTCACTGTGCTTTTAGAGCATCACTCATTGATCAAAGTTTAGGGCAATTTCTGTCAGATAAGAACCTTGCAGTGTGTCCTCATCTACCTGGCCTGGCACTGTGTGACTTCTGGCTCTTCTGCCAGGGCAAAACAACCATGACAGGTAAAAGTTTTGACAGGACTCGGAATAGTGGGGCAGTTGTTACAGCACAGCGATGGTTGGGTACCAAGAATGATGGGATTAAAGTGTTCAGTGTGGGGAGTATTTTGAGGGGATTAATGACAACGTGTCCTTCACTGTAATATATTTTTAAACATGTAAACATTCAACCTGTTTTTAGTCACACCTTGTATGGTACCCAGAGTCACACCTCCAGACACACCCAGGAGTGTATTTACTAATCCCGTAGTCAGCTGCCAAGCCCAGCCAGCCACAGCCCTCCGTAACCATCATCCTCTCTGTGACGTGCTCTCAGGTGTCTGCTTCTCTGCTCATAAGGATTCCAGCTCTGGGTATGAGAGGAAGGCTCCACGCTTAAGGCTCCACCTAGCATTTACTATCTGCGTATAAGCCCTGTCTCACACAGCTGCAGTCACTATCGGGAGCTAGGGCTTCACCATAGGAATTTTGGAGGGACGCAACTGTGTCCATCACAAAATTTTGTGCCAGAGAGCAGTCCAGTGCTGCAGCCTAGGGAAGGTGCTGTCTGGGCGAGAGCCCACAATGGACAGGCATCCTGCCGCTTGGAGCCTCAGCAGGTTGATAGATGTCCTATCACCTGTGCTTATTTCTCCAGACATTCAGCTCAAAGCAGTTGCTGTTTGTCATCCCTCCTTCCTCTGAGCTGGCAAAACAGGAGCGCAGGCTGTTTACCTGGACAGTGTCCTTTAGGGACAGTCAGAACTTGCAAAGCTTTTCCAAGTATAGTTCCCTCGAGCTACCAATATATAAACGGTTAGGGAGAAAGCTGTAAGTGCTGAGTTTTTACCCTAACTCAGACCTTCTGAATTGGAATCTCTAGGGTCAGGGACCTAAATCAGCAGCAACCTCACATTCCAACAATTACTACCCACAAAAAATTCAACAACCGCGGAGGAGTTTGGGCCACGTACTCTCTGGCTATATCGCAAAGTTTAGTTATAATTATCTTTTCCTTCCTTCCTTCTTACTTTTTTCTTTTCTTTTTCTCTCTTTTTCTCCTGCTTGACGTCCCAAGTCAGGATTTGAACATACTAGATACACGTTACTAGAACAATGAATTAATACCCTGTTTATTAACACAGCCACAGTAGCGGGCAGGGTAATCCAGGGAATGTACCACAGCAGCTTCAGGCGCTGCTGAGCAGCTGGCGCGAGGAAGGCTGTGAACAGGGTAAAACCGGGGCTGTGGCAAACAGGCTCCCTGAAAGGGAGCGAAGAAGACCGTGCGCCACCTCTGGTCAGAAGGTGCTAGTGTCACCGTCTAGAAAGCCAGAAATGAAACAGCAGACACGTCTGGTATATGTTCTGCTTCTCTATTTCGTTCCTGCACGTTGGAGGAGCCCTAAGGCAGGAGAGACGCTCAGTACGAGAAACAGCCTCCTTTTTGCATGTTTGAAGGACCTTTCTATTTGCTGTTAAGAGCTCCTAGGCCTTGAGATGATTAGATCAGTTGTTTTATTATTTTTTTAAAGAGAAAAATGACAAACAAACAATGAAACTGAGTTTCAGAACAATGTATCAGCAATAGTTGATACATTGCATCTTGTAGGTCAGTTGTTTTAAAAACATAGTTTTTTTTCTCCTTCCCCCTAAGGCTGGTGGTACCAAGCAAGTAATACTTTTCAGACAGAAGGAGAACATAGGGTTTGGGAAAGCAGTCAAATCAGGTCAAACTGAAACCCTCTGATTACTTGAATTCCTAGGTATCATGTGTGATTGTAAAACAGATTGTCATTTTGACAGGTCTTCAAATTTTACATTATTGCAAAATTGCATTATGGCACCCACGCTTTTGATGTATGGCTTTATCCAAACCCCTTAAGCATAACGTGGAAAATAGGACAAGGCAGGAGACAGGCAAAATCATCTGCTCTTTTTTTGACCCAGAAAGAAATACAATTTCAAGTGATTTGGTTATCTGAGGGAGCTTCTCTTTGCTCTGTCACCCAGATTTTGTGACCTCAATTCCACTTACTAAGGGCAGCCTGGGCAGCCTGTGTGCAGGCTGTCAGCTTAGGGTTTATCCCAGGCTATTCATTACAAAGAACCAAGGATCATGCATAACTGGTTCAGACTAAATTCCAATCAAATCACAGTTTCATGGTTGGTGTCTTGAGGCCCTTTGCCCGAGGTCTCCAGGTCCCCACATCACTATTACTGGCAATTCCAGCAATCTCCAGACCTTTTGGCAGGATCTTCCACTGCTTGGTTTATTTCTCCTTACTGCTTTTGTCCCCTCCCATTGAACCCTGCGTTGCCTATGCTGCTATTTCAGTAATCTTACTGAAGAACTGTTCTGATTAATGGTCTTTTGGTTGCTTAGCTATGGAATCCCTAACACCCTTCCAAGAACCATTCCAAGTTCACCCTTGAACTCCAGAAACACAGTGGTTATTAAAAATGGGCTTCCCAGGCCAGCAGCATTGTTAGAAATGCAAATCTCAGACCTTATTCTGGACCTGCTACACTAAATATCACTAAAAGGAGGGGTTGTTGATCTGCGCTGTAACGAATCTCCACGTAATTTGTGGGTCCCACACTTTCAGAAACTTCAACAGCCTGTTCCAAAGTTACCGTATGTTACTCTATGGCCACTTAGGAATACGACCAGCCATGGTTCTCTAAATTGTCTCTGTGGCTGCTCACCATTTGTAAGCAGTCCTTCTATATGTTTTGAATTATTACCAGTTCTTGAAGGCCCAGATCAAAGGCTATAGTTTTCTCTCCAGATTATTTCTTTTTTTATTTTAGGGAGAATAGTAAAAAGAAATAGTAAAATACAAACTAAGCGAAGCAAGGATATTAAAAATGATACAGGGTTTCAAAACAAATGATAGGGATTAACAGTGTTCGCTACATTACATATTGTTATCTTCAATGAAGTTGCTCAGATTATCAGATGTAAGACTGGAAGATTGATCAAACCATTAAAGAGGATAAGAAAATAATAATTTAAAAAAACATTAGAGACAATACAGAGTTTCACTAGACAGGATTGTAGGAATTCACCAATGGTTGTAATACTGCAAATTCTTGTCTTCAAATAAGTTGCTCAGATTACCAGATATAAGCATGCAAAATTAGTCAAAATATATTAAAAAATTAAGCATTAACTTCTTTTCAATAAACCACTAGACATCAGCAGTTCAGCAGTACAATTATCTCAGCTACCCTTCTCTCTATATATATGTATGTATATATATCTTGCCTTAGTACTTTCTTCCCCAGATATTTCTGACTCTGTACTTTGACATTTGCAGACAGTCTTTTGTTGTGGAGGAAAGATGCTGTCCTGTGCATTCTCTCACGGTATCTCCTGTTGTGACAAGCAAACTACTGTGTTTCCAGATTGCTAAAGGTCGACCAGGGTAGGAGGGGTGTCCTGCAGTTGCAAATCACTGGCTTCCAAGTTGTTGGAAGTCGCTTAACACATAACCGCAAAGCGCAGTAAATGTCTACATCCTTTGTGCTTTAAGGAAATAATGGAGCTTTGGTCTTGATTAGTTTGCTACATCAGAATCAGAGTTCGATTTTTTTAAGAATAAAAATAGTGTATATACCTCACATATCTAGAGATAACATTGCTAAAATTCATCTGGAACCAGAAGAGGCATAGAATAGCAAAAGCAATCCTGGGAAACAAAGGCCGGAGACATTACCATTCCTGACTTGAAATTATACTTCAAGGTACTTTGATAAAATCAGCATGGTACTGGCAAAAAGCAGACCTAAAGATCAATGGAACAGATTAGAAGATGCAGACATAACTACAAACACTCTGAGCCACCTTATCTTTGACAAAAAGGCCAAACATGTTTATTGGAAGGAAGATAGCCTCTCCAATAAATTATGCTGGAAAAACTGTCTTTCTACATGCTGAAGACTCAAACTAGACCCAAGTCTATCACCATGCACTAAATTAAGGTCCAAATGGATCAAAGAACTAAATATTAAGACATAAACGCTAAATCTATTGGAAAAGAAAGTAGGTAAAAATCTTGAAGACATAGGGTAGTTAGTTCATGAACAAAAACCAAAATGCACAGACGATACTTCAAAGAATCAACAGCTGGGGTCTCATCTTATTGAAAAGTTTTTGCACATCAAAAGCAATCACCCACAGAGTAAAAACAAAACCCACATATTGGGAAAAAATTTTACTCAACTTCCTCTTAGACAAAGGACTTCTATCTAGGACATCTAAAGAATTAAAACAAATAAGCCCCCCCCATTCCAAGACCCAGTCAAAAAATGGGCATCTGAGATGAACACACACTTCTCAGATGAAGAAATACTAATGATGAAAAATACATGAAAAATGTAACAGCATTAGTCATTTGAGAAATGCAAATTTTAAAAACACTGATATTCCACCTCACCCCAGAAAGAATGACTATCATCAAGAAATCAACCAATAACAAATGCTGGAGAGGCTGTGGGGAGAAAGGAACCCTACTCCGCTGCTGGTGGGAGTGTAGATTGGTGAAACCACTGTAGAAATCAGTTTGGAGATTCTTCACAAAACTAGCATTAGAAGTCTCACTTAACCCAGCTATTCCCCTTCTGGGTATTTTCCCAGAAGAACTGAAAACATCAGACCACAGTGATATGTGTACACCCATGTTTATAGCAGCATAATTTGTTATAGCTAAATCTTGGAAACAACCCAAATGCCCATCAATTGAGGAATGGCTATAAAAGATGTGGTATTTCTATATAATGGAGTGTCACTCAGCTATCAAAAAAGATAAACTTGAGGCTTTGTAGGTAAATGGACGCACCTAGAGACCATACTCATAAGTGAAATAAATTGGACCCACATGATATAAACATCATATTGTCTCCTTGGTGTAGGAACCTGAAAGAGTACATAAAAGTCAAAACTTACAATAGATGATATGAAAGGGAAAGAAACTGCTTAAAGAAAAGAACAATTGGGATGAGGAAAAGAAGAAGAAAGAAAGAAGGAAGGAAAAAGTATCTATGGGATAACTGTACTCCTGATGTCTGATGGTATATTGCGAGGAGCAGTTAATGCTTAAAATTTTTTATATTTTGACCAATTTTTCATGCTTATATCTGGTAATCTGAGCAACTGATTTGAAGAGAACAATATGCAATGGAAAAACCAGGGTGAATTCCTACCATCTTGTCTAGTGAAACTGTATTACCTTTAATGTTTTATTTAATAATTTTTAAAATTCCGTTTAATGGTTTGAACAATCTTCTATTTTTACTTCTGGTAATCTGAGCAACGTAGTTGAAGACAACAATATGTAATATAACAACCACTGTTAATTCCTATCATTTTGTTTTGAAACCCTGTATCACTTCTAATATTCTTGCTTTGTTTTGTTTATGTCTGTGATGCTGGTATGTTGCTGTTGTTCTTTTTTTTAGTACTCTCTTTAAAATAAGAAAATAGTGTATATATATATATTTCTTTCTGTGATTGTAAAGTAGCATAAGATGCAAGGCATGAACTTCATCCTTCATGGTGCTACTTATGCTATTCATTTGTTCATTCAAAATCTGAGTATTTACCACCTTTCAGTTACCACATAACTTGGCATAATCAAATTCTCTAGCACAGAACGGGTCGCTGGAGGTAGTCAAGTGCTGCTATTCATTTTTTGTTGGTGGTGTTAATTACAAAAGAGATGCTGGGAGTGAATTTCAGCCACATCGTATGTTTAGAGAGTGAAATCCAATCAGTGCTCAGCACACAGTGACTTGGGTACAGGGGACAGAGTGCTGAACCTCATGTATCAACGTGAAGGGTGTCTTTGAATGAGATTGAAGTTCAAATTGGTGAACTTTCAGTACACAGATGGCCCTCTGTAGTATGAGTGGGCTTCATCCAATCAGATGGAGGCCTCTGACTGTAACAAAATGTCTGGTCTTGAGCACAAGGGACTTGTTCAGCAGCAGAATGCTTAACACTGCACTGAGTGCTCTCTGGGTCTCTAGCCTACAGACCCAAATTGCAAATCTTGGGTTTGCTGGCCATAATGACCTAAGCAAATTCCTTACCATAAATCTCTGTCTATAAGTTTATACGAATCCTCTTCATCATTTCTCTGGGAATTTAATACAGGCATGCAAAAAAAACTGGAAGTTTAAGATGGCAGAAGGGAGCAAGGGGCCCAGTACGGAGGCAAAGGGTTACATTCTGAAGCTAGTGGCGCGGAGTCGTGAAGGCTTGAGAAAGAGAAGAGATTAGAAATCTGGGCAGTGAACTGACACACAGTTGTCCTTTGGCTGGTAGGAGTGCCTGCAGCCCCTCTGACGGGTAAACGTCGGACAGGTACGGGCCTAAGGGTTTGTCAGAAGAGTAACTTGGATCCGGAAACACATGATGGACTGACCTTGGATCGATGAAGAATGAGTCAGATAATGAGTAAAGAAACATCTTTATTATATTAAATAATATTATATTTACTGGGTATTTCATAGTTGTAAGAAATGCTTCATAATAACACAGATAGTGACTTTTGCAGAACAGAAACAGGAGGAGAAAATAATCGAAGCTGTGTCCATACCTATCCTGTACATAATGATTTATCAGTGGTTGCTCTAAATTTACTGTTTCGGAGAAGACAATAATTAGTTATTAACTTCTTGTTGTTCTTTATTGAAAATGTCCTTTGAAATCTCAACTAATAAAGCACTCCTTTTTTTTCAGAGAGGGTCTTTCTGTGTAGTTCAGGCTGGTCTTGAAGCCACTATGTAGCCCAGGCTGGCCTTAAACTTGTGGTAGCTCTCCTGCCTCAGCCTCCTGAGTGTGGGGATCTCGGGCATGTGCCATTACCCTGGCTTCTCTTATTTTAAACATCAGGATGTGCAAAGTTTTATTTGTTCAAGGCATTTATGCAATTAATGTATTATTCTAACTCTTGACTTAAAATGAAGATAGAGGTCTCTATGTTATAGCCTAAAATGTTGCCAAGAATCAATGTTAAATACTATAAAGCTCAAGTATCAATAGGCTCATTGAGCATAGTCTCTAAAGATACTGATCTCTGGGAGCTGCAAACTCTAAACTGTATGTTTCTAGAGTAGCAAGAACTTATCTGTGACAAGGAGTTATTTCTAGCTAATTTGTAACAAGGAGTTATTTCAGCTTCACACACTTTCCTTCTGCACAGTGACATGAGAGAATGAAAGTGGGGGCAGACTCCTTTGGTCTCCTGCAAACGCCTGTTCTCCATCCACTGAGTTACCTTTCTTTACAGCCGGAGGCTCTTCTATCCATTAACGTGCCCTGCTACCACAGAATTTAAGAAAGCTGTCCCCAAACTGAAAAAAGGAAAAGACTTTGGAAGCAGGATGAAAACTCAGACTCCTGGTCTGTAGCCCTTCAATATTTGTATTCAGTGAATGTAGAATGGGCCCAGGATTTCGCATTTTTGGCAATCACATTCTGAAGTTCTGACAGGAGATTATGATGAGCCATGGACCGGGACCCGTGATGGAAGCAACAGGACCAGTTTCCAGTACTGGCAAAATACTGAAGCCTCCGGCATGAACAAGCTGTAAACAGAAGAAATAACCATGAAGGGAAAAGCCACTGGTGTAATCACTAAACTCAGTCTTTTTTCCTGTCCTTTAAGGACCCCCTCCCCCTTTTCTTCCCCTTTCATGGCCTCCTCAAAATTAACAGTTATCAGAGAAAAATTTGTTTAGCAAAGAAAGCATTATCACTTCAATTATTTTCAGCTCTTAACTCGGATTATTCATTGTTGGTGCCAACACAGAAGAAACCACAACATGTATGAACCATTAATTAATAATTAAGCGCAGCAAGATGTAAAACTCAGCTTCCAAAAGAGTGGCGCTGCATGTCTTCCACCTTCTACCTCTCCTGACGCATTCAGAAAGGACTGGTGTGTTTTTGTTACACCCATTTAACTTCCACAAGTTTAATGAGTGGGCGGTAAGCACTTCAGTGGAGAAGCCAGAACAATTCCTTGGAGGAACAAAGGAAGAAGATTCCCGAGAACTCTGTGGTCCTAATGCGCATATGGTGCCAGGCCAAAGAATGAATAACACTTCCAAGAAAACAGTTACTCTCATGCAAATCCAGAAAAGCAATAGAAGAGGAAAAGGTAAGAATATGGAGACGCTGACAGTAAATTAAAAAGTTCTGAGGTCTGTTTGTATGCGGTGTGGATGTATATGATATTTGTGTATCCATGTAGATAGATAAATATAGGGAGATTATGAGTACCTCAAAAAATAATCCCAAGTGTTTGAGAGAACATTGGTTTTTAAGAACAACAAAAACAGTCTATTAGTAGCTTACCAATGGTGCTGTGAGAAGATGCCACGGATTAGGCAGCCTAAACAGCAGAGGTTTATGTTTTTGCAGTTCTAGATGCTAGAAGGCCAAGGTCAGTGTGACTCAGGATGTCTCTCCCCTGAGCTCGTGGCTGACCCTCTTCCCATGTATCTTCACCTCCTCTTCCCTCTAATATGTCTGTGTCCATGTTTCTTCTTCTTGAAAAGATATAATCGTATTGGACTATGGCCTACCCTAATGACCTCATTACAATCCGATTACCCCTCTAAATATTCAGTTGTCATTACAATTACATTCTAAGATCCTGAGGTTAAGGCCACAACATATAAATTTTGTGGGGACATAAGTCAGCCCAAGACATTCTGTCACAAAGGCATGTTCTGGGACCCTCAAAACATTCACTAGCTCTGTATATGCAGGCAGGAAACCCAAGTCTTCAGTGAGTTCTGTCACTGAATTTTGGAGTAGGGAAATATCTATCCAAATTACTCCATGTTCAGCTTTCTTTCACAGCATCCTCCTACAGTCACTTGGCCTGACAGAAATGTTGGCGTAATAGCGTTTCAGCTTCCACAAATTGCTCAGGGGCAGGGAGAGCACACAGGACTTAATTAGCTGCAGTGAAGCGCTAGACAGCCCAGAAGTGCTGGAAGATTAGTTTTTTGCCAACAAACTCATTGACTCTCTGTTATGATGACTTGTCTTATGGAGGATGATGGAAGTTGACAGTCATGGATGGCACGCTCTCCACTGTTAGCTGAGGAAGGAAGGAGGGAAGGAAAGAAGAGAAGGATGGAAGGAAGGAAGGGAGGAAGGAAGGAAGGAAGGAAGGAAGTAGGAAGGAAAGAGATATATCAGTTGGAACAGAAACTCACTGAACCTTTCTAATACATTAGGTAATCAGGTTAGTCGCTTATACACAAATATAGTATTTAATCCACACAGTATTTAATCCCCTTATAAAATGGGTAATGTTACTATCACTTTACAGATAAGGAAAGTCGAGATTTAGTTACTTCCTCAAAGTTAGATAGCTTGTGAAATACAGCTTTATTAAATCTGAATGACATACACTGACCTACACATATTCAGTGTGCACGTTCTGGTGTGTTTTGACAAATGCACGCATATTTGAGTGCACCAGTGTAACAAGCTATTGAACTCATCCATTGCCTTGCAAAATTCCTTCATGCGCTTCTGTAACCCCTTTGTCCTGCAAACCCTGTGACTTCCTTCTGAATACATATATCCCTCTGACTCCCTGCTCTGTGCTGTACTACTGTACATTAGAGATGTTAAAATCTCACTTTTATTCACCTAGCTGTCTTATTACATATACCAGGGTAATAGTAAGACTTACCTTGTTTGTATTCCCTCCTTTGTCACCTGATGTACAATGTCATGAAGACCATTTATTTCACATGTTTTGTCTGCTTTTAAAGATTGTCCAAGTAAGAAACTAAATCTAGTTCTTGTCCCAGTCAAGATAACTAGAAACTCGTGTCGATCTATTATATTGATTTCAAGTAATAGGTTGGAGCTTGGAGCAGCATCTCATATCCCCTGCTTCATACTGACAGCCTCGGGAAGGGCAGAGGAGCCTTGAGCTCCATGCCAGCGTCTCGCAGATCACCTTTGTGCCTTTATTCCCCACTATTGGATTTGTAGCTTATTACCCTGTGTGTGTGTGAGTGTGTGTGTATGTGCGCACGTGCACGCTTCTGCTTCTCTCTTTAGGGTCAGTCCTAGTTGTATGTTAGGTGTAATTTATAAATAATACTCATGTCTTTATAAGTAACATTGTTAGGAAATCATGTCACTTTATGACTCAAGTAAGGCTCCAATGCATGTCAGTTAATGCCTGGCCAATTTCATAAAATTTTATAGCATAATTGTACATATCACCTGAAATATATTAATCATTTAACAATGTGCTAAAGAGGAACACTCTGTGAACAAATTGGTGAAATATAATTATACATCAAACATAAACAGGCTGCAAAAATATCTACAACAAACCAGGATTTATTATGTAAACATCTGGAATATTTCTTAAATTCAGATAGAATATTTATCTGCCAGACTTGAGAATTTACATTTTAAGGATCATTTCCATTGTTGCCGTTTACTGAAGCATGAATGCAGCTGCTTTTTTTCCCAAGAGGAAACACACACACGCACAAACACAGATGCACACACACAGTTTAAGAATCCTCTTTTGTTTGATTTCCACAAATCTCTGTGAATAATTTTTTATAAATGGAAAGTTCCTCTATTTCCATAGAAACCCAAACAACAGGTACATCTGAGCCCAGGCTACCATCTGTAGTTACACATGGGTGTTACATGTTTGCGGAGCTGAAAGGATTTTAAAATAGCGTTCCTTCTCTGAGGAAATCATTCTCTTTTATTAAAGGTAGTGAGGAGAGCACAAGATGGGTGTTATGACCATCACTGATTGCTTTGCAGAAGTTACTAACAACTTAACCTTTAAAATATTTATCTTTCTCTCCAATAGAAGAATTGAAGGGTTTAGCTTAAGGAAAACAAAAACTAAATGAGAAAATACTCATGGGACACATCACATGCTTAAAATATGTAAAAAACAATCTACATGGCCATGGTACAGTTGCGCAATGTGACAGTTTTGTGGTGATTGGTGGAAGAAGTCAGTTCATGTCTCTGTTGATCGCTGACTGGTTTACAGGCGATCACCAAGCAGGTTTGACCCTCACGGATGGTAGGAGAATGAAGTAAGATAACAGAGACGAAGGCCCTTTGAAATCTTAATCATAGCAAATAGCAGTGAGTGTTTTATTACAAAATCATTCCTTTTTTCTCATTTCAGTTATAAAAACTATGTGGTAAAAACATGAGTCATTGGCCAGATGTTCCACTTCTATGCCCTCAAAGTTCCATTTTTGCCTCCCTAATTCAGTGTCAGTGTGTGTCTCCGTGTGTGTCTGCTTATGTGTCTATGTGTATATGTATCTGTGTATGTCTTTGGAGAGAGAGGAGAGAGAGAGAGTCTTTATAAGCCAATGGGCGTATTCATACATTCATGGCGGACTTTAACTTCAGATGGCTCTGGAAAAATCTTTTCAATCTTTCTTTGCTATTTGAAAATATTCTTCCTTTCTGTCTATATAGAGAGCACGCTGCCTCTTGTAACCCTCACCACACTCCTCCATGTTCTGCTCCATGAAAGATTTTACGTACGCTTGAAAATTGACTGCGATCCCAGCACTCCAGTGAAGATCATTTTACATTTGTGGTCAATGTCGAGCTCTTCATTCTTTGAATTCTCCATAGACTTAGGTTCAGCTCAACTCAGTCTTACACATAGTGCTTACAGACTTTTGTTTTCTCTCCCCAATTGGATTACCCAGACTTTTCTTCTGAGAAGATTATACATTTAGCAGCCACTGCTCAAGCTCCCTCAGGACGCCCTTGGACACTTTAAACTCGGTGAGAACACATCAATTTTTCTTCTTTATTCCTTCATTGAACAGCACACATATCCAGCTAGTTTTGCAGCCAGAAATTCTCAGAGACATGCTTGATGTTTCCCTTACTTTTACTTCCCTACTTCAGGATAAAAATCAATCTATTTTCTCATAGCATGCAAAACCCTTCATGATCTGACCTCTGCTTCTCTTCACAAATCTCTCCTGACTTCAGACTGCCTCTCCTTTCTGTTCCGTGACTACTCTGCTTCAGAAGGGCGACCCCTGTGATTTCCAGAGTGATCTTTGAATTACGCCAAAAGCCTTCACACAGCCTGTAAGTCTGCGCAGGATTCTTAGGCTTACCCTCTTGTCTCCTCTCCCCTGCTAGCCAGCTCCTGCTTGTTCTGGGTTAATCAGTCTCCAGAAATTCCAGATAAATTTAACCACTTCTCCCAACAATGTGTCCCTACGATACTCTTCACTTCCCCTTTGTTGTATTTGTCATTATTATATAAATTATTAATTTCTGTAATTACTTATCTACAGTTTAATTGACCCGATATGTTTTCAAATTTCATAAACTCAGGGATTCTCCAAGTCACTGTTTTATCCCCGGGTGTAACAGAGTGGCCTGGAGTCACTTCTCACTGTACGTTTCTTAAACGAATAAACACATCTTCGGCCACTGTCCACTTGCCGCTTCTGCTTGCTGTATTTTCCCTGGCCCTGGTGTCCTTGCTCGGGCTCTGCTGTGTTCTCGGGTGCTCCCGCCACCTCTGTTCGTGCATTGGCACCGTCTTCCCACACTCAGCTCAGATGCCAACCTAAGAGGCCTTCTGCGCCTGGCCACCAACTGAGCCTTGTGCTCCCGTCGGCTCAGCACCCGGTTCCCGTGTGATTCTGCTGCCAGGTGTCCGGCACACTCAGTCCTGACGTTTGCACTTCCCTTCTCTTGTGTTTGGGGCCCTCCATCATGTTCCTGTGCTGAGTTTTTGGCTTCTAGGGCATAGAGGCTAACACTGTGTTTTTAGACAATGAACAACCTATAAACCCAGTGATAAATAATTGTCCATAAACAAACTTCTTGACAGTTGGCACAGCGTATTGGGTATCTCTGATATCTAACCACCGAGTTTGGTGGATCTCTGAATGAGATGTACGCGGTTAATATTAGAAGGGTAATTATTTATTTAATTTATTATATGTGAACAGCTTCCCACAGCCTTCCTTTTGAGTGAGTTTCTTCTGTGTTTTGCTCTCACACGTCCCTTCATAAAAGGGAAAGACTTTTTAGAAAGAGAATGGCAAAGAATTAAAAAAAGAGCTATTAGTAACCCAGACATTTATAGGCTTAGTTTTTTTTTTTTTTACTGAAAAAGGACCCATGAAATATTGAAGGTAGAAAGACCTGGAAGTACATCTATTTATCTAATTCTGCCTAAAAGTGGACCATTTCTATCCGATAAACCTCTCGTGAGAGGTAGTAATTTGAATAGAAACTGCGAGACATTTCCATTCATTTCATGTCCATATACATATTTTCAGGGCAAATATTAGTTCTCTATGTTAGCTTCTATTTTCAATCCTTTTCACTGAAAAATAGCAACGGACCTGGTTATGAGATTTTAGCTCTAAATTTATTGCTTATAGTCTAATTATGGCACTGCTATAGATATGAAATATATGCCTGAAAAAACATTCTGGAAGTCTAGGCTGTAGATATTATAGTCTTTTGGCAAGAATATTTGAAATCTGCAGAAAGTAGAACTTGAAAAAAATATATTTATAAACCAGTATGTCTTCTTTTGTGGTACTTTATTAATATCCTTTGGGTTAGTTGTTGCTGTTGTTTGTTTGTGTGATGTGGTGCTGGGGACAGAGCCCAAGCCCACATATGCTAAGCACATCTTCTCCCACTGAGCTACATCCCTCGCTTTGGTTGCACTTAAAATATATGTTTAGATATATATTATCTTTCTTAACTTTGCCAAGGGGGCTTAAGGGTTAGAAAGGTCTGCTGAAGTCTACCCACTGCTGCCTTCTGTTCTGGGCTGTAGGAATCTATGCAAGTTTACTGACCTTTTATGCTGGCTAACATCTAGCATTCGCTGAAAACAGCATTGTTGATAATATAATTACAGGTCCTTGAATGTGTAGTAAACCTATTTAACATTTTATAGAAAAATATAAACATTAATTGCTTTTAATGTAAGTCCAAGGATACAGAGCAGTGATACGTAGGATGAACAAATCTGGAAATTTAATATACAGCATGAGTATTGTAGGGAATGAAATTGTATTATAAAGTTCTTTATTATGGAAGTAAAATTTATTTACTTTTGTCACAAGGAAAAGTAACTTTGTAATAAGATATATGTGGTCTTGCTATCTAGCCCAGGCTTGCCTTGAACTCACTGTTTATCTCACAGTGGCCTTGAAATGGCAGCAATCTTCCTGCCTCGTCCTCCTGGCTCCTGGGATTTTAGCTGTCTACCACCATACCTGGCTTAATATCCAACTACTCTTTAAAAATAAGGAATTCATTTAAAATATGAAACAGGCATTGTGATTTCTTAAAGCAAAAAAAACTATATCTTCTGAACAAAGAACAAAGTAGTTTAGAATAATAATTTAAACATTAAAGAAACTCTGTGAATAACTAATAAATAAACTGGCTAAAATCTGTCTAGGAATTATCAAGAATTTTCCACTGAGGACTCTGATCTGTATCCAGCTAAAGAATGGAATTCCTGTGGTGTAGAATTTTTTTCCTTTCTTGTTTCTACAAAATTCCAAATGAAATGCATGTCTCTGGCGGTGTGTGCTATAATTTCATAAGGCTGGATTTCCCTTTCCTTGTATGTGCGGATCAACTCCCGAATGAGCACAATTGTCCTGAATTAGTGTAAAATACACTAGTCCACTGAAATATGCTCCCTTTGGGCATTTTTTTCCACTAGGGGAACTGATATTAAGTGGGCCAATTATTTGATATTGTTAACGGCATTTAAATACAGCACCAGCCCCACTCATGGGTTTCAGGTGACTCCTAAAAACAGCCTCCCAAGCCTGGATGCATAAGGCAATGGGGAGGGTGGGGAAGGCAGCCTGCCCCCCGCCCTTCCCATAGAGCCTGACTCCCTCCTCTGCTTTTCTTGTGTTCAGGTATCTGAGGACCCCGGAGGTGGCATGCCCCCAGGAAATCCACGTGCAGTGTACTGATTATACGGCTTAATGAGATGAGTCAGGGATAGTTCTGTGAAAAAGAGCCATTCACCTGGGCTGAAAAGGAGGGTCTCAGCTTCATTACCCCTTTTGGACGCCAATCTCAGAATCACCAAGAACACGTCCAGAATCATCACTTTTAAGAATTCAACCCTGGAAGTCTCCCTTATCTATAAGCAGTCTGAGTTCACCAAAGGGATAACAAATATAACGTTCCACACATTGGATTACGTGATATTATGTAACGCTAGTATAATGTGTTTATTAGGTTATGTACTATGTATGAATCCATAAATATTACTTGGAATTAGCATATACTGAGTAGCCCAGTGAGACAGAATAAAAGCTTCTGTACAAAAATAAATACATGGTAAAGCTAAAAGGAATTATTAGCCAGGCATGGTGGTGCATGCATGTAATGCCAGCACTTGGGAGGCTGAGACAGGAGGATTGCTGGGAGTTTGAGACCAGCCTGGGCTACAAAGTGAACTCAAGGCCAGCCTGAACTGCATAGTGAGACCCTGTCTCAAAAAGACAAAAAAAAAGAAAAGTTTTTGGATCCAAGGTGCTATGATCTGAATGTTTATGTCCCCTCAAAATTCATATGTTTAAATTTAAATTCCATCTCATTTGCAAATGATCTGTCTCTGTGGTGAGGAGATCAGGAGTTGGAGGAGGGGTAGAGAAGGGAACCGAAAGAGAAGAAAAAGCGTGTTATGTGCGTGCCCAGCTCCTCAGGATGCAGGCGGGCATACGCACTGCAGATATGTAGCACTACATTTAAAAACATCTAAAACCAGAATTTCTAATATAATAACAATAATAGCAAAAAGCAGGCTAAGATAATGGTACTGCTAATTTGTATTAGCTCATTGAAAGGAGCAGTTAGTGCTTCTACTGTTTGATCAGTTTTCCAGGCCTGTATCTGGTCATCTCAGCAACTGCTTTGAAGAGAACAATATGCAATGTAACAACCATTGTTAATTTCTTATCATCTTGTTTTGAAATTCTGTATCACTCTTATCGTTTATTGAAAAAATAATTATTTTCTTTAAAATAAAAAACATTAAAACAAGTGTGGCCTTGGGGATTGGGTCAGGGGCCCCGTTATCACGAAGGGGACCAGAACCCTTGTGAGTGACTTGAGAAAGCCCCTTTGCCTCTCACCCATGTGCACAGACATAAAAGACACATATATGGAGTCCAGGCTTCTCACCACATACTACTTCTGCTGGTGCTTTTTTTTTTTTTTTTTTTGGCGATACCGGGGATAGAACTCAGGAATAAGCCAGTCAAGCACTTATTCCACTGAGCTATATCCCCAGCCCATGCTGGTACTTTTTGATCTTATACATTTTTTTTTTTTCCGGTACCGGGGATCGAACTCAGGACCTTGCGCTTGCCAGGCAGGTGCTTATGCTACTGAGCTATATCCCCAGCCCCTCTATCTTACATTTCTTGACCTCCAAACCGAGAAAATTAATTTCTGTTTTTTTAAATAAACTGCCCATTCTAAGCTATTTTGTTATAGCAGCAGGAACAGGCAAAGACACACAGCTTTCACTGCTGGGGAATGGACTTTTGACTATTGAGTAACAGAGAGAACTTTGAGCAAGGGCATAACATGACCGAAGGAGAGAAGTATTCCATAGCCCTCAGCAGTCCTCAACCAGGACTTTCCGTAACACTGCGAAGCAATCTTTTCAATTCCTATGGCTTGGGAAACCTCATGAGGGCACTTGATAAGGCTCTTCATTTCAAATTGATTTTGAAATTCCAAAGGGCCACGTTGGGATTAATAGCTGTCCTTCAGTTGTAATCTCTAGGAAGCTCCCAGAAGCTTCAGTTTGCTGAAATAGATACGCACTTGAGATGGAAATGAGTGGCTGTGGGAGAGCGCACACACTACCCAGCAGGAAGGGCTGGAAAATGAGAGTGAAAAGCCAAGGTGAAGGGATGAGATAGTCTACCCAGCCACAATGAGGGAGGGAAGGTAAAACCACGACATAAAGGGATATTAATGACATAAAGGGATATTAAATAGAAGCCAGGGAGCTATTATTTCTTCTAGACAAGGAGAAAGGGGTAGGATATAATTGTCATGAGCTGCAGTAGGGACCATTTAGGTCAAACACAGAGAAAATTTTGAAGTAAAGAACATTTAAATAAGTATCCACTCGAGGACAGAGAAGCCATTGTTATGTTTTCAAGACAGAAAGCTGGCATTAATTCTCTAATGAACATTAAATAGTAGTCTACCACATGCTACACGGACTCTGGGCATCTTTAAAAACTCTTCTCTGACTGCATTTTATTATAAGTAAAGGTGGAGCGGAGGAGGGCACACGTAGGTAACCCCAAGTTCTGCCACATGTGCTCACGGGGAGATTGTGCTACCACTAATTAACACGGAATTCAGAAATGAAGTCTGTGACTTTGTGAGGCTTCAATCAGTACGTCAGAAAGAAAATTAGCGCCAATGCCCAGTGGGACCCTCAAAAACTGAATGAGAATCAGCTTTACATTTTCAATGTCTTCTGCTCTGATTTGATGGGTTCTTTTATTCCACTGGCTGTTGGCACGAATCTCAGGGTGTTACTTGGGAATAAAAGAAGGATCCCTTTATTTTCTATAACCTTGTAATTTCCAATATTTGAAATGTAATGGGCTACTGGAAAAGGCTAGCCTCAGTTCTCTCTAGGGCTCTTTTCCTCAGCACTGTGCTCAGGTTTTGAGTCCTTTGGCACTGACTCTGGTGCCTGAGCTGTGGGGCACCCAGGGTTACTCCCAAGGCTTGTAGGCTGAGAGCCTCCCACTACTCCCAGTTCCACAGGAGCGGGGAGGCAAAGGGTTGGGGATCCTTGTCAAGGTAAACAGCCTCTGGGAGGCTCAGGGACTGGAAGATTCCTAGCTTTGCTGAGAAGCAGGAAGGAGTTCAAGGTTGCTGGAGCCCGGAGATCTGCCTGTGCGTCCGCACTCATCAGCTTTTTCACTGTTAAGCCGCAGTACCCTACAGCTCCTCCTTAAAGGAGGGACGTCTTAATTTGCTTGGGGTTTCTCTGTCCATGATCAGAGCTGGCTGTGAGGCGGGGCCATCCCACAGGGAGCCTGGTGGAGAAAATCTGCCTCATTCACGATGTCGGAGAGGCAGAGCAGGGGAAGGTGGTCACCGTGAAAGGGGGAGGGAGAGAAGAGAGAACCTCAAGGCCAAACCTCCACAACCCACCCAGATATACCTTGAGGTATTCTCTACCGATCGCCAAGAGAGGATCTTGAAGCCAGTCAAGTTGAAGCCTCATCCAACTGCCCTTAGGAGTCACGGCATTCTTGCCGGCCCTGCATGCTAGTTGCATTATTAGGACAGCCCCCAATGCTGTTCACAGAACCCTAGCCAGGAACATTTGGTTTCAGGATAATGGGACAGAGTCAGCCAGGCCCTGTCTAGTCCATACTTCTCCAAGACACATTTTCTACTCCCAAGAACACACTGTTTGGTTTTCACTTCCTTCATAATCAAAATAATGTCCTAAAGGCTTCAGTGCATGCCTTGCCAGAGTCAGGGTAGTGAAGATCCACTCTAGTTGAGTAGCAGGAAGGGAAAGCAAAATAGATCTAGGCGAAAATGCACGTCCGTATCTCTAGGTACTTTTCAGCAATAGTTTAGCGCCAACAAGCGGCAAGCACCGTGCTATGAACACAGCTGAGCCATGACTTGGGAATTCTCTTGGACTTACATGATAATCTAAATGACAGAAAGGACGAGTGCCAGGGACGCATGGATATTCAAAGGACCTTTTCTGGAGTCTGACTGAGATTTTTGAATTTTAGCAGTAAATGGAATCGCGCTATTAGAAACGCCTCAGAGTCTATCTGTACGTGATCAGAGATTCTGAATGGATAACATCTCAAAGGTCTCTTGGTCTATTCCTTATGCGAAGTTCAAATTCCCTTTCTATCAGCCCCATGTAATTTTCAGTTTGAGGTTAGGCAATTCAATCTTTAATAGTTTTATTTCTTAGAAATATCTTTCTAATAATAATAATTACAATAATTTACTCCTTCTAATTTGACTCATTGGGTCTTACTCTGCCCTCTGGAATCACAGAAAATAAATCTAATTTGTTTTACACTGTAGAAGTCTTATAATTAATTATGGAGCTATATTTGACACTAACATTTCACAAGAATATGGTGCTAGCTCAGTGGCCTCCAAACGCAGAGATTTATCATGATGATTTGCTCAGTGATGCCTCGTAATTAATGTTGAGGAAATTGGATTTGGTTTATTATTTTTTGCATATTTCCACATTAATGTAAAATGCATTATGATGGATATTCTGAATTATCATTAACATATTCATATGAGACAGAACAGACATATTTGTACCCGGAGATTTACCACTGTGTTTGTAATATAAGTGTTTGAAAGCCTACACATTTTTCTTCACCAAACTGGAAAATGTTAAAGCCTTATTACAGTAAAGATTTCCTAAAAAGGAAATGCACTACAGTATTTCATGCAGGAAATACGAAAGGAAGGTGTGAGGGAGCTGACAGTCAGCGACTCTTACAGGGATGAGCAACCGGGAGAAGGGCCTTCAAGGCTCAGGCCATGGTCCTCACTTCTGCAGTTACAGAAGCAAAACCTGCCGTCACCCAGACGCGCTTCTCTGGACGGTGCTGGATACACATCTACAGAGGCTCGTAGCTCAGTGATTTGTTTTTGTTCTCATCATGTTGACTATCTCCTTACTCAAACGCATTGTCATGGTTAAATAGGTAAGATGCAGTTTGAAAGTGGTTTTGAATTGTAGTCTTGAAAATATATTCTGGTCACCATAATTAGATAGGGGCACTCCAGGTTTTTACTACACTCAGGAGGCGACTTGATCATTTTGCAAAAGGCTCCGAGTCTCCTTAATACCCTTGTCTGATACAGCTGAGCTGTGGACAGCTGAGCTTATCCAGTTTATATTGATTTTATTAGGTTATATGTCAAAGGTGAGCTCTCTGAACTCAGCTGGCCACTAAATAAAATACGATTACAGAATTTTTCTGGGAATTCTCATAAGAATCAACAAATACCAGCAAAGATACAGACACTCACTGGAAAATTTGTGAAGTGAAATTTATATTTAGATGAGTCAGGCTCCTCATTCTACCCTTCCATTAGATTATTTTCTTGCAAACTCAGCCAAGATTAATGTAGTGATTCACCTTGAGCCATCCGTAAAGTAAGTATTAATTACTGAGGTTTTCTGATTTGCATGTTTAGGACTGTCAAGCACTTTGATCTATATTATTTCCTTTCATCGTCATAATACAGGTATATTAGGATATTTACTGACTTTTAATCTTTAGGCTAGAGCAGTGCTTCTGTTTTGCTTGTTTTTGTTGTTAGAGATTTGAACCCAGGGCCTCTACCCTGAGCTGTATCTGTAGCCCTCTATTTCTGAAAATTTTGAGACAGGGCCTTGTTAGGTCATGAAGTGTTTCAGGCCAGACTCCAATAGGTGATCCTTCTGCCTCAGCTGCCCAGAATGTTAGGATTAGAGGTTTGTGCCTCTATGCCTCATTCAGTGGTCCTTGAAATGTGGTTCTCACACTGGCAGAGTCAGTATTACTGGGAGCTTGATAAAATATAAAATCTTGCTGCTTTTCAAGTGTATTGCGTTGAAACTTTGGTTTTTATTGGTTTGGCTTGGTTTGTTTGGAGTGTGTCTGTGTGTCCCCTCATAATGTAGCTTCTCAGGTCTCTGGCATTGGAGCGGAGGACTTATATTCACCAAGTCCCTCTCCTATGTATAGAGGACATACATTGAACTTGCTACTGTATCGGTGTTCGTTCACTGTCTGCCTACTTCCATTCCCTTTCCTCGCCTGTTCTAATTCACTTTAAGTGAGAACCATCTACAGTACCCTTCCCCACTGGCTCAGGGGTAAGTGTTTATTGGACTAAGCCAGTGAGCCCATCCGATTGCCCTAACACAGCAATAGGCCATATGGTTTACAGGTAGGCCATATGGTAGGCCACATGGCCTAATTAAATCCAAAGCAGTAAGTTGTGCTGAATTCGGCTCCTATGCGTGTATATATATGTGTATATGTGTGTGTGTGTGTGTGTGTGTATATGTGTGTGTGTGTGTGTGTGTATATGTGTGTGTGTGTGTATATATGTATATGTGTGTGTGTATATATGTGTGTGTGTATGTATATATATGTATATGTGTGTGTGTGTGTATATACATATCCATAGGAGGCTATAGATGCAGATGTATATTGCAGCTATGTCTTTTTTAGTCACTGATGGGTTCCATGTCCCTATAACAGTACTTGCTACAATGTAGGTCTCCACCATATTTTTGGATAAACCGGGGTAGCATGGCGGCTGGAGACAGGTGGAATGTCTACCAGAGAGGGAGAAAAACATTTTAGATGGACACTGTGCAGTGCAATATAAAAGTGAAATCAGTGATTAGATATATAATAACATAATTAGAACATTAAACAATACTTAATGATAAAGTAGACTATATAAGACACGTTTTAGGCATTTAAAACATAATTACCTAAGTGGTGCATATATTTCAAAATCATAATAAAATGAAAGAGTATATATAAAACAAATTAAAATGGTTTTCTATGGGACAACCACAATAGTACTGTCATATCATGCCAGAAAATTCATAAACACATCAACAAATACTTAAATTCCTTGTGCGCAGAATCCAGGTAAGATGCAGCCCTAAGAACTATGAAGAAACAAAAAAACCGACAACTGTTTACACCCCTAAAAAAGCACCTAGTTCAAGCTTATCCTGAAGTGTGCTCATAGGTAGATATACTGAGTCCCTCTGCCCACTCCCAACCCTGTGTATTGTGTTGCTGCTGAAGAAGACCATTTGAAACAGGTCTTGTTTTGCTTATAACCAGGAAAATCTTGACTGACCACCTCTTTCTTTGCTTCCCCCAATTTATGAAAATGCCAGTTGCCTTTGTTGTTTCTATTCTCCCACGATGCACTAGGGCACACAGCTGAGCCATTTAACAGCGAGGCCTTCATCTCTCTACTGAAGCACTTTCGTACCCACAGCCCCCAGTCAGTACATGTGTTTCCCACCTCCTTAAGAAACTGTCCTCTCATTTCACTGCTTGCTCATCCTCAGACTTCTTCATTGGGTTCTTCTCCTACATGACAATTCTCTGGCCACCACAGGAAAGGATAAATATCTAACCAAGTATGTGTAATAGGCCCAGTAAACAGGAGACAGTGTACTGGCCAGAGATAAGAGCCACTGGTCTCTCACAGTAGAAATACCCTTGTGGGTAGTGTTGACTGGATACCAGCCTGAGGGGAGCAACTTTTATTATTACTACTATGAAACTAACCCCGTAGCTACTGCATTAGCCCTTTGTGCTTTACATTTCCTCAAGAACGAAGTTATTCATGAAATAAATGATTGTGAGTCACTCCAAGTGAAAGATTTTCAAATTTGCATTTCTACCCCTCACTTCCTGAGTTTCTTGCTAACAGACGCAGTGTACTAGAATGGGACTCTTTGACTCAGTGTGCCCTGGACTTCTCTTTTCTGCCGAGTAGCTTCTTTGGTAAAAGTGTCACTGGGCATCTGACCTTCAGTGCTAGAAAAGCTAATTGCTTTTCCTGCCCTTGTCTTCAACCTTCCTTCCCACCCAACATTTATCAGTAGCCATGACCTAGGGTTCAAATCATTACTTATATGTAAACATCATTTTGTCACAGCTCACTGGAATTATGCTAACCTAAAATTTTACAGTTTTTCTCTAGATTGCTGTGTGCGTGAAGTGGTGATCTCCCCATCTCCAAGTTCCTAAATATCTAATTCATTTTTTTGCATTGCTGTTGGAATTTTTACCCTAAATCCCAGCCTAAACCATATTACCTGTCACTTGTAGTTTCAAATAACATTCAGAGATTTCTTTTTTAAAAATCAGTTTAAAGAGAAAAGAACACAAACAAAATAATAAAAACGAAACAACACAAAAACTGTAAAAACAATACAAAATTTCAAAACAAGATGATAGGAAATCAACAATGGTTTTTGTTTTAGTTATTGTTATCTTCAGAGTAGTTGCTCAGATTACCAGATATAGATATGCAAGACTGATCAAACAATTAAACATTAACTGTTCCTTTCAACAAGGCAGTAGAAATTAGTAGCACAATTAGCTTAGCTGTGTGTGTGTGTGTATGTGTGTGTGTGTGTATAAAATTTCCCCTTTTTCATCCTTTTCTCCTTGCCCATTCTGAGGTTTGCTACTATCTAAGTAAGTTCACACACCCTTATTTATTATTCTGAATTTCCCTAAAATAACTCAAAGTGAAACTCACTTACTATATCTTTTCAAGAACTCTAGAACTCAGCCATTAAGCGTGTTGTCATCCTGAAAGAGATAATGAAATTCTAAGCCCCTGTGAGTTATATTTTAAAATATCATTTATTTAGATCATATTGCTTTTCTTCTAGTTTTTTATTCAAACTCTCAATTTCATCAAAGTCCAGCTTCAAGTTATTGTTTCCATAAACAGTTCTCCGCACTCTCCAGGTACAATGGTTACCTTTTTTACTTATAATCATGCAGCATGTTCCTTCTGTTCCAATTCACACTTGCTTAAATGAGGCTTATGGCTGTTCCACACAAAGTTATTCTCACCTCTTCCCCATGGAAACCAAGGTATAGGAAGTTTTGTGATGAAGAGTCCACCTTATACATGGGAGGGACTCAGTTCCAAGATGAGATATAGGCGAGCGGGTGCCCAATGAACGTTTACCTCCGTTCAGCTTTCATGCATGTTTGTAAAATTTTTCTTGGACTGTAGTCTAATTGGGAATATTAACAAAGTTTTACTCCTGCTTTATTTTAAAAACTGCATATACGTATACACACATGAATTCGCGTATATTTTAATGGGATCTGCAGTGGGCATTTGAACTGGTATGGTCAGCGTTTGTCCCAAACCCGGTGCAGTGCACAGAAAGGAAAAACCTGAAAATCACATTCGAAAGCTCCTTTGGGGGCTTTTCCCCTCCAAAGAGGGGAAAACAGAATCCTATTTTTCAAAATACATTATTCTCCATTTCTAATCCTGTAGGCATTCTCACACCATAATTACTTGGTGCTGCTTGAAAGTTTGGACTCCTGGTTTTCTCCTTCTCTTTCCTCTGCCTTCTTCTCTCCTCTTCTCCCCCCTCCTGCCTCCCTCTCCCCCTCCTCCCTCCCCCCCATTCTTCTTCCTCCTGCTCCTCCATCTTTTGTACTGTGGGTTGAACCCAACACCTTTTCTGAAATTTCGAGATAGGTAGTTCCAAGCTAGCCTTGGACTTGAGATTCTTCTTCCTCAGTCTCCTATTATGCTGGGATTACAGGTGTGACCTCCTGGCTTTGGGTCATTCCTTCTCATGCAACATACCTCCTGACACTTAGTGATTTTAATACTCATCCAGATAATCTCCACGTGCTTAGTCTCACTGCTCTGAACTCTCTTCTCCAGCCTTGCCTCAGTCCCTTATTGTCGAGGTCATATATCAGGTTGTTTCATGACCAAAACCCACACTTCAGGTTGTCAGTTTCAAAAACCTCTTCATGACCTTTTCCCTGTCTTTCTAGCTCACTGCTTTTGCTCTCCCAACTGCAAGGCTCTCATATGACTCAAAATTAAAATCCAATGATTTATCAATTTATTGTTATTATTACTTGGTTCAGCTTTCTGAGCGTACTTATGCCTATTGCTGTACTTTTTTTATTCCTCTTGTATAATCACTTGGCAAAGTTAAATCCATCCTCCTTCATACTCTGCTAGCAACTAAGTAGCAAAAATGGTGGCAGAAAACGGAGCAGCCACGCTGACGAAATCCATGACTGTTAACCTCAAGAGCTCTGCGCTGCCTTGCAATTTTGCATTTCTTTTCTCTGTCTCCCCTTTACTAACCTAGGTGGGATGTTATTTGCACCTTTTCTTCAAACCACAAACATAACATCATTCTAATGCTCCTTCTGTCCTCACTCTTATTGAGAAAATATAAGCAATAAAAAAATGTTTCAAATATCACCACCGTGTACTCTCCTTGCCTCCTGTTAGGTTAGATAAATTTCACTTGCTTTCTGTGACCTTTTGACTTTTCAAAGAAATCCTTTACTCCTCTTCCAGCACCAATTTTAACCTTGCATTGAATCATCATAACAGAATATGAGCATGCTATGAGGTAGTCAGTTCAAAAGCTGACTTCACCGGGCTGGGGATATAGCTCAGTGGAATAAGCGCTTGCCTAGCAAGCGCAGGGTCCTGAGTTCGATCCCCAGTATGGCAAAAAAAGCTGACTTCACCCATTTTTCTCAGCTGTCACCATTTCACAGTCTTCTCTGTTCTCATCGATTTTCTTTCCTTCTGCTGTATCTTGAATCTTCTCTAATCAAGCTCTCATTTGCCAAATTCTTCTAATTTTGATCACCAAAGATGTAAGTATGGCTAAATCTAATAGTTATTCACTCTTCTCATTCTCTTTGACTTGTCATAATATTTCATTCCTTTTAAATACATTCTTCATTTCCTCTTTTACTAAGCACTTTATCTTGACATTCCTTCTAGTCTCATTTGCTAGTGCCTAACCTTAGAAAACCTAGGGTTCAGTTCTTGGATCTTTGTCTGTCAGCACATTCTGAGTGACATTATCTAGTTGAGAGCGGTAAAACTTTTTATAAATTGCGAATTCCCAAATTTGTATCTCTAGCCTGTCATTTTCTTTCCCTTGAGCTCCATTTATATATCCGACCACCAATGAGCCTCTATCTTTAGAGGATATGTAATGCTTCCCAAATTAAACATATTAAAAATGAAACTCTGACTATGTCTCTTCCTCTAAACATGTTCTGTCCCCATCTTCATCATCTCCATTAATAGCCATTGTATCCTTTGAGTTATTTTAATGCTAAAAACGTTGGTGTCATACTTGTGTGTCTCCTTCTGTTACATTTGACACAAAGCCTGTAGACTCTACTTTCAAACTACATTGAGAAAGTGACAACTTACTACCTTCCTTGCTGCTACCTTGTCACTTCTGGACTGGGTTACTCTCGCTTTTCGCTCATTTTCTGTTTCTCTACTGGTCCCGCTATTCTCCGCGGAGCATGAGTGAAAGAAATTGTTAACGCAAGTGACTTTCAGAACTTTTGTCAAGTCCTGTCCTTCTTTCCCTCGAAGCTTCCCAATGTTTTCCTACTTTGTGGAGAAAAATGGCTGCTGTCTAGTAAAGGAAATATCTAATCCAAGATCAAGGTACCCACAGACTCTGCATCTGTTGAAGGACCACTATGTATCTGATTTCTTGAAGGTATTTTAGTAGAAAGGGCGAATGAAGCCTTTTAGTCCTCTTTTGTAGAGTCACTAAATCCCTTCCTACCTTCTGGGCCTAATTACCTCCCAAATCTCCACGTTTGAATACTATCACTTTCTAGTTTCAACATGTGACTCTTAGGGAAACACAGATGGTCATACTGTGGCAGAATTCTGTATCTGTTTCCAGGTAAAAGAGTTATATGATAATTCCTTCATCAAGTGGTTGCAGGTAATTAAGATTCAAGGACATACGCAGTTTTTGGACTATGTGACAAGAGTCTAGTTATCATGGGAAGATGGGTGATGCTTTTATAACAATCATTGTTAAAACAGGGACTTAGGTTATCTTTTGTGGTGATCCTAAACTTTAGTGAAGACAAAGCCATCATGAAATGACTGTCCATTGATAGCTCAAGCATGAAAATTGGGAATGAGTATCTCAAATTGCATTGCAGAACTTTGGATGCCTCAAAATATCACAATATTTTTATCACAGCTATTATTATCCCAATAAAATTCAGCAGCACTGGTGTAGTATTAAGTTTGAGGAATTTGAGGGATTGGAGAAGGAAAGAAAAAGGAAGGAAGGAAGGAAGGAAGGAAGGAAGGAAGGAAGGAAGGAAGGAAGGAAGGAAGGAACTGTGACTGCTGTCTCCGTCAGCGTGCCCGTGCTTGGACATAATCGCTGACACATGCATGTGAGGAAGAGCTTGGTTTGGGCCCACATTTTCAGTCCACAGCTAGATGGGCCGAGTCAGAAACAGCATAGTGCAAGGTCCTGGGGAGAAGAAAGATGTTCAATCCATAGTAGCCAGGAATTCACCCTTCCAGGCTGTGGCCCCAGCGACAGCTTTCTCAACCAAGGACAGCTCCTAGCAGCACATTCACTGCAGAAATCACCCATCCATCCGGGCCCCCACTGATGAGTGCGGCAGCCCCGTGACCAATCGCCCTCCAGGCACAAGGTGCTTTGGCAAGCCAGGGACAAGCAGCATGGATTACAGGTACTCCTTCCCCATCTGTCTCCTGTGCAGAGGCAGGGTGTGGATGGAAGGGTTGGGGCACTGGGATCATGACTGGGAAGGGTGTGTTCTCACCCCTGTATCCTCCTCTCTCTCTGTCTCTCTTTCCTCCTCACTCTGTGGGGAGCAGCTTTCATCCACAAGCCATGCTGCGGCGCTGTGTCTACCTCGGAGGGAGGCAGACAGCAGCGCTGCGAGCCAGAGGGAGCCTCTCCCGTCTCAGCTGTGGATGTGTCCGTCCCAGTGAGGGGGAGCTGGCAAGTACCAGTGCTTTTAAACGATACCGTATCCTTTCTATCAGCAGGGTGGAACCAGTAAAATTTTAGAAGCTCTCTCATTTTCAAGCATTATATAAATGAACCAAAGATGTTCTCTGTACGTTGGCACTACTGTGTTTTCTTCTTCATAAATTCTAGTAGCTCAAAAGTCTCACCGGTACCAAACTTAGATTATACACACCCAATTGTCTAACATGCAGCCTAAATAAGCAGATTTTTAGCCATGCAGAGCCTACTGTGAAACCACACTCAAAATCTACTAGTCTTAGATAAGACATGGAGGCATGAAAGATACTGCAAAAGGACACTGAGACGTCAGTGGTATTAAATCCAGCGTCAGTGGTATTAAATCCAGAGGCTGAACATTACCTATGCATGTGAGCCTTCTCTCTTTCCCCCTGGAAGTTCCCTTGCTTCCCTTGCATTCTGGATAGTGGTCCCTGTGTCTTAGCATCTGGACAGTCTCGTGCTGTGAGGACCTTCCTCTACACAACAACCTGTCAAAGTGCTTCTCAGATGAAGCGCATTGGAAGCTCACCACGTTGCTACTACCATCTCACTTATTGTACCCTTCCTTCCTTTCTTCCTCCCTCCCTCCTCCCTCCTTCCTTCCTTTCTTCCTTCCTTCCTTCCTTTTTCTTTCCTTCTCCAATCCCCCAAAGTCCTCAAACTTAATACTACACCAGTGCTGCTGAATTATTATGCACGTCCAATTCGCAGCCACATCAGATCTCTTGAATGAAGATTAAGACAATGCTTAGAAATGAGAAAAAAATGTGGAGAGTTAATCAATGCCATTTGGTGACCTGGACAAGTACGAACTCCTAAACCCCTCAACTCCAATTTCCTTCTCACCTCCTGCTGCTCTTGTTTGGTTCTTTTAGAATGACAACCCAGAGATGCCTCACGTGAAACAGTTCTCTTACAGGGTGTACGAGTTCTTCTCACTTTAATACATTTGCTTTCATTTTTGCCTCAATGCCTATATAAGGAGCCATGTTTCGGTAGGTTTCAGGGAGACAATTACCAAATAGAACAGGAGAGGTAAACCTACACCAAGATAATTGCAAAATTTTGCTAATCTGGAAGGGAAAAATCTCAGCAATAGTTATGATGACGGAGCCTGAGATTCTAGGCAGAGATGAGGACATCATATTTGGGTAGGCTCGTTGTTAATGCGCGTTGACATGACTAGAAAGTCTCTAACTATAAATTTTTAAATTCGTACCTTTAAGTTGAACAGTTGATAGTGATTCTAAATGTTTTCTCAGTTGATTCACTAAAATCTCAAAGCAATATGGGCCTATATGAATGAAATTGTGATGTCAATATTTCCTGAGTACAATTTAGAAAGAAACTCAAAATCAGAGAAATAGGATATTTGACGTTGTTATAGGTCACTAGATCAGTGGTCGTCTCTTGATTTTGTCTTCTAACGAGGCTTAGTTTTTACCTCCTTCACCATAGAACAAAGAAATGCCTCAGTGTAGACAAACATATTAGCCAAATTTCTGGAATGTTTGCTCTCTGTGGGCCAAGGATGTAAGCAGGAAACAATTGATGTCACAGGGTTTGTAGACTCCCTGGGTGATGGAGACAGTGTAGCAACACTTAATAAAAAGTGAGAGGACTAATAGTTACTCTAATGGACAGCAGAGGCAAGGTGGTAATAGAAGTGATTTGATCTGCAGTTATTTTTGATGATAATTAATTGATTACAGCATTTCTGAAACTGAGATAGATGAGCGGTCTATGAATTTCCAACCTGAGCTGCATAACCAGAGGGAAGCAGCATTTATCTATGTTAAGGAAGGTCAAAATGGAAGTTATTGCAAGCAGAGAGTTTGTCTGAAACACAGGTCTATGGTGATTTGTGAATTTCTTAAGCTCAATGAGAAGGGAGCTAGAGAGACATAAGATTAACATCACTGGAACAGAAGACAGAGGTAACTCAGGCTCCTTCAGCCATATGATTTTTGAAAAAGGGGCCAAAAATATATGCTAGAGGGAAGATAACCTCTTTAAGTGCTGGGAAAATTGGTTATCTGCATGCAGACAGATTAAACTGGACCCCTATCTCTCATCTTGTACTCAAATCAAATTAAAATATTTCAAAGACATAGATATAAAAACAAAAGTGCTAAAACAGCTAGAAGAGAAGATAGATTAAAGGCTTATATCCACAAGCATAGACACAGACTTCCCGGACAGAACTCCAGCAGCACGAAAAATAATACCAAGAACCGACAAATGGTGTCATGTCAAATTAAAACTTCTGCACAACAAAAGTAACAGTCAACAGAGTGAGGGGACAATGCACAAAATGGGAAAAATCTTGCCACTTATTCTTCAGATAGTGTCCCAAATAAAAAACTCCATCAAAGCAATGGACAAATGAAACAAAGAAACTTCTCAAAAGAGGTACAAATGGCCAATAATTACTTTTAAAAGTTTTTAGCATCTTTGAGTATTAGGAAAATGCAAATCAAAGCACTTTTGAGAATCCATCTTCTACCTGTCAGATGGCTATCATGAAGAATACAAAAAACAACAAGTTCTGGTGAGGATATAGGGAAAAGTCACTCTCCTACTGTGTTGGTGGGAATGTAAACTAATTTAACCACTGTGGAGATCAGTATGGAGATTTCTCAAACATTAAAAATAGAAATTCCATTTATCCCAATTATAACTCAGACATATTCCGGAAAGAGTTAAAGATGTCATACCGTAGTGATGCATGTAGAGTCATGATTACAGCAGTGCAGTGCACATTAGTGAAGCATTGGGAACAGCCTAGATTGCTGTCAAAGATGAATACACAAAGCACAGTGTGGCTTATATGCCCAGTGAAATTTTACTCAGCCATAAAGAAGAATGAATCCATGTAATATTCAGGAAAATGGATAAACCTTAAGTGAAATAAATAGGTCTCAGAAAAATAACTATGACATGGTTTCTGTTATAACAGAAATCCAAAATGTAAACAAAATAAGTAAAATGAAAGAGTAAAATAAAGGAGTAATGGTAAGAAACAGGGAAGCAGGTTCTTGCAGATGCAAAGGGAATCAGAGGACGGAGGAAGGGGGAGGGGCAAGGTGAAGAGCTGACATGTCTATGTACCACTTACCAAAATTACACAAATGCTATATTATGCATTGCAAATATGTACCAGTAACAAAGCATGGTAGCAAGGAGATCGGCGGGGCTGACACTGAATGGATCTTCTGAAACGTGCCCCCAGCGGAAGACGTTTTGTTTTTTGTGTGCACGGTCACTGTGTGGTCCCTTACTCTGATCATAGTCGTGCTGAGGAGACCACATGGTTCACCCTATGGATGTCAGTCTCTTTGTTCACCTATTTCCGCACCTACCCTATGAACTAAGTGGGTATATTAGCAGAGTATAACTTCTCTTCTCTCTGAAGGTTCTGCCCTGATTTCTGACATTGTGCCGTGCCATGTGGTGTTAACTGGTAAGCACCTGGTGTACTATCGCATTGCATGGAGAGAATGTGTCACCTGGACTAGGTGAACCAATTTAATTATGTAAGAAGTAGACATTTTTCATACTGGATTTGATGTCTATGCTTTTTTCAGACCATGCAGGGAAGTCTCACTAGTCTGGAAGTCATACACTCCTTTTGGCTCTCGCTGTATTTTTCAGTACAGCTCGATCACCCCAGATGACCTCTAAGGAGTATCAACCCAGGATTCTGTCAAACTTTTTTTGACGGAATCAATATTGTTATGAGAACAGATCTGGTAGACAACTTTCAAATGTTGCGAACAGAGAAACTCATCTGTCTGTACTTTCTAAGGGTTTGTCTTGGAGCTATACCACCTTGTATGACACTCCACCCCACTCCCCGTTTTCCACTCTCCTTCTCCTGGTTGTTCCAGCAGGCATTCCAAGAATGCCAAGTTCAGTGCCGTAGTCCGGTCTCAATCAATATAGACAAGGGAAGTAAGGAATAGGCCTCCACCGGGAGGGCTTTAAGATGATTCTGCAGTGCACTTTGTTGGAGGATGAAGAGCATTACATAATATTTAATTCTACTCTAGCTCTCCTGAAATGCTTCAAGAGTGAGGCGTTGGAAGATGTGGAGGAAAATGTGGTCTTTATTATCTCTTAGTCACAGTTCAAACAGAGATGTGGCTATTAGAAGTTGGTTTTGTAAATTGCATTATGAAAATCCACACAGGCCACCTCGGTTATTTCAAAGTGCTGAGTCTCTGCTTCCATCTGACATCCAGATGGACAGGAAGGGCTGTGCAGATGGAGTGGTAAATGTGGATTACTTTATTGTCTGTTTCCTGGGGTGTGGGGCTGGGACTGGAATCCCAAGGAATACAATGCTATCATCACTGTTAAAATGATATAGACTGATGGATGATATAGATTTGTAAAAATAAACCTTAATACTAGTTTACTGATAATATTATTGTTTAAAATCTTTAACTTAACATTAAATTTAATTGGTGACTTGACTGGTATTTTTCTGAGGGCTTGTTACACACATAGCATAATGGCATTCACGTTTCAGCTCAAAGCAGAAATTTTCCATGAACTTCATGAGTTTTGCAATAATGGTCATCATATTGGGAGAACTGCATTTAGAGATTATGCCTAACAAAGATAAAGACCAGGTGTATGCTTTTACTATTAAGAAAGAACAATTTATTAAAATCTTTGTATTTTAGTATCTAAAGGGGGTCTTAACGACAACTGTATTTCATGTTACACCATAATTCTACCATCACATGTGGAAAATATAAGCAAGTAAAACTAACAGACCCACAGTCCTATTTTTAAACAATGCCCTTTGAGATACATGGATACAAATACACCAAAATTTTGGCCCAAACCATTTATGGACTGATGAAAGCAACAGTTATAACAGGAAAAGTTCTGAACCAGTAAATGGCTAGTTCAAGTCAAACTAAAGCTTAGCTTAATAAGTAAACATGGTTTTAATGAGGGATTTTAAGCTGAATATTGTACTTTCCATGATGAGAGAAAAGTAGCTTCCCTTGCTGACGCTGAATTTCTGTCATAAAGTCACCTGTTTGAGAGTGACAGAGAGAAGTACGTGAGCTTCCATCCACAGTGAGCCATAGGAGTAAGCCGAGGAGTGGCTTGACGTTCCTTGAAGATTCCTGATCGTCACGTAATATGTGTGGACACAGCTGGCCAGATGGTAAATCATCAGTAATTTGCACCTTTGTGGTCATGTCCTCTGCAGCTAGCAGAGAGAAGAAATTCCACTGTTCTGTAGTGATCTTAGTTTAATGACATCATTAACTTTGTGATGACTTACAGTGAATCTATACAGAAAAGAGGCACTTGCCGTCACCAAGGTAAAATCCAAGCTTCACCTCAGGTTACATGTATAACGGTGTACAAATAATGATTTTATGATTATTACACCTTCAAAGACCAGCAACTGGTAAGTGCTTACAGAATGGGTGACCCTTCTAAGCATAAATAAGTATGCCCGAAGTACTGAACTTTAAGGTTCAATGAATAAACTTTTGCCCTAAGTTAGTAAGTTTATGTCCTCATAGAGAAGTTAAAATTATCCCTGGTTTTCTAACAGCTGCAAACTGTATGACCGGCAGCTGAGAGACAGAAGAATGCTGAAACAGAAGACAAGGAAACTGAATTCTTTTTGAGATTGTAATGTTCTTACATTTTTCCTCATCTATAAGATGGTGATAACCATTATAACAGACTGTGAAAAAATAAATATGAAAGGCTGATGCAAACATAAAATACAATTCCATTGATAGAATTTACATTTACTGACTTGGATACTAATGTGTAGTTTTAACTTAATTATCTAAGTTAATGTATATCTACATTTTATTGAAGTTATAATTACATTGCATTATCTATTTTCAAAAATGTTCTCTAAAGGAAAACAACAGTTTCTCAATTTTGATATATTTATATCCATATATTTCAAAGAGCATTGTTTAAAAATAGGACTGTATATCTGTTAGCTTTACTTGCTTACATTTTCCACATGCGATGGTGGAATTGTGGTGTAACATAAAATACAGTAGTTGCCCTTCAAAATCCATTCCAAGACCCCCTTTGGATACTAAAATATGCAGATTTTACTGAAGTGATACAGTGTAGTATGAGCATATGGCCTATCCCCCACTCCTGTGTAGCTTATATCTATATACAGAATAGTGAGGCACGTGCCTGTGTATGCATATTTTCCTTTTTTCTGAATAGTTTTAGTGCATACTTCATGAAAGCTGAAGATGTGAAAGCCACAGATAGCCACCCTGTGCTCCACAACGGAGGACTGCCGAGGGGCAGTGTTTGCTAATGAGACGGCTAGTGTTTCTGGGTAGCCTCAGGATGGCAGCTGATTTCAGCCACACCCACTAATCGCCGGGACAGAAGCGGGCTACAGGTTGAGTTACTCAGTGCTGGCCAATAATCATGCCTGTCATGCCTATGTAGGGAAGCCTCCATAGAAGCCATGGAGGACAAGGTTCTGAGAACTTGCAGGTCTGTGAGCACTGGGAAGATTTGTAAGCTCTGCTTCCACTCTAGACTTGGCCTGTCTGGCTGTGGTCATGTTAACCCTTTGGAACAGATAGGTAATACTAACTAAAGCGCTTTCTTGAGTTCTGTGAATCACTCTAGCAAATTACTAAACTGGAGAAAGGGGTCAGGGGAACCTCTGATTTCTAGCCAGGTAGGTTGGAAGTTGTGGATACCTGGAAACTTCCAACAGATGACAGGCATCTGAAGTGGGGTCAAGCTTATAGGCCTAAGTTCACATATGCACTAACTCTGGTGACTGTCAGAATTGAGTTAAACTGTGGATACCACGCTAGTGTCAGAGAATTGCATGGTGTGGGAAAACTTATGCATTTTGTTGACAAGAAGTGCTGTGAGAATACAGAAAAGAAAAAACAGGTTTTATCCTCATACACAGAAAACCAAGATGTTACTACCCAGCGTGAATACTATAAATCTTTGGCAAATGTATCAGCTAGTTTAAAAGAGTACTCAGCACAGGGAACTGTTTGTATTTCTTATGCATATCATCTTATAGTGTCATGGGAATTTGGGATTAGTATTTAGTAACTTGTTCACAGTAAGTGCTTTTAATTTTTAAATTATAAATAAAAGTTTCTGATTGATGAATCATGAGTATATCGTCATGTGATTTATGGGTCACGTCACTTATTCATATATCTGGAAGTGATTGATTTAGTCATCTAGGGAGTTGTTACCAAGTTATGCAACTACTTTGTGAACATGACTGATTTAGAATCTCAGGAGATGATGAATGCTCCATGCACTTGATTTATAAGATGTATTACTGTCTTATAATTCCGCCAGCTGAAGCAGAAGTCAATGCTTTATACTTGGAGCATAAATATCCATTTTATTAATAAAATAAGATTGATTTATTTTACTTATTTGTGTACACAGACTTTAAATTGTAGCTATCATCAGGGCGTACAACCCTGGGTTGCTCAAACATATCTCTTTTCTAAGGAACAGACTGTATAATTATAGTTTAGTTTATGGAAACTCCTACTGCATGCTGTAATAAGTTTTTTCAGAACATGCTCTAACCAAGATGGATTCTTTGCTTGTTTTTTTTTTTTTTTTTCATTTTAGGACTAAATACACTAGTCTTTGCTTGTTTTGCCTGTCACCTCCTATTCTCTGTTTCAACATTTTTTCTTTTTTAGAAGGCATAAAATCACAACTAACCTTTTGGGCCTTTAACTGCTACTTTAGGAGTCAAAACCTAGCTTCATGGTGGCCTGTGGATGTTACAGCTAAATGCTGGCCTGGCTCAGCAGGGAAGTAATGCCTGTCCCTTGGAGACACAAGGGCTTGCAAGCAATGGAGGTAGCTGGACATGGAAAGATCGTAATAAGGCAAAGCGACCTGCTGCAGACATGGATCTTGGAAAGGGCAATGGGTGTGTGGGTCAAGAATGTAAATGAGACTAGGTTTGAATTTTGTTTCCAAATTCGTTGGTACTGAGGGCATTTAAACTCATGACAAAGGTACAGCCTAGAGTAACATACATTGGCATGGCGACCAGACACTAAGAAGTCAAATGGCCATGGTTCTAAGAAATAATGGTAGTGTTTAATATGTACCGAGTGACCACCCTATGTCAGATACTGCACTAAGTTCTTTATGTGCATAAACTCAATTCTTACACTAATCTTGAAGTTGATCCTAAGGACAGAGAAAAAGGTAAGTTGGCCTCAGACCTAGAAGAGACAGTTTGGAAGAAAGAATGGGTAAGAATGTGTAAGAATTTTCAGAATGTGAAAATAACAAAGAGAACTAGGATAGAGCTGAATCAATGAATTTACAAGGAAATGTTTTTGAGTGGAGACTTGCGAAAAGCTGCCATAATCTACTCCAGTAATTTTAAGTACTATGGCATTTGTGCATGTAGGCCTTTTGCATGTCTCTGAATTGGATATTGAATTAGGAAAGGCAGAGAGAATACGACACAGTAAAACATTACCATGAACAACTTGAAAAGTATATTTTTAGAGATAATATAGAGTTTCACCAGACAAGATGGTAGGAATTCACCATGGTAATTCCAATGCCTATTGTTAACTTCAAATCAGTTGCTCAGATTACCAGACACAAGCGTGCAAAATTGATCAGAACATAAAAAAAATTAAGCATCTCTAATGTTTTATCTAAAAATTATTTTCTTACTCTCTTTAATGGTTGAAACAATCTTCCATTCTTACATCTGGTAATCTGAGCCATGTAGCTGAGGATAGTGGATGTGTAATACAACAACTATTGTTAATTCGTACCATTCGTCTTGAAACCCTGTATCACTGTACATGTTCTTTTCTGTTTGTTTATGTTTTTGATACTGGTATGCTGCTATTGTTCTTTTTGTTTTGTTTTGTTTCTCATTTATTACTCTATAAAATAAAGTTAAAAAACTAAAAAATAAATAAAACAAACCCCAACAACTACTGATCCCTTGAAAAAAATGAGAAAAGTATATTTTTTAAACCTATTGGATAAATTCTAGATTTTTAAAATGTTCATTTAAGTTATAAAATCAGTTCATTACCACATTATGGTTAAAGGTCAGTGTGTAAAGTCGGGAACTTCTACTTCCACCCACTGAAAAACTGAGATTGGTCTTCTCATCATAAGCAACTAAAAAAGTGGACAAAATGTATGAGATGTCTGTTTTTAGACACTGGACAGCAGAGAGCACAGGGCTTTGGCTGCCGTGAGAAGGGAGACGCAGGAGGTGGGGCTCCAGCCAGGTTGGAAGGCTTCTGTGAGGTCCGAAGCTCTGTGCTCCTGTGGAGTTGTGCAGACAGTTTGGAGGGAAGAGGGGGGCAGAAATGATTTCAATTCCTAGCACAGTGTAGCACATAGGGGAAAGCAAAGCAGAGAAAGAAGTCGAGAAATCTGGGAGCCTTTGCTTCAATTACAGTCTATGTGTGCAGAGGGAGCTGCTTAACATCTACTACTAAAACCCCACCGATAGAATATACAAAAGTACAAAAACACAACAGCAAAAAACTCAAAACCAAGGTCATGAAGGGTCAGCATGAGGCGGAGGGTGGTCTTCTCAATAAAAAGCCATGGTGCCTGCTGTGCTCCCAGACTTCAACCACTTTTTGATCCAGAATGGAGAAAATGTCTGGATCTCTGAGTGGAATGAAGCTCAAGACCATGGTCCATGTTCACAACGTGATCCCTCAGTGCCTCTCAAAGAACACGTGGCCACCCCTTCGAAGGCATGTAAAGTTTAGGAAGAATTATGACATACAGAATCTGAGTTGATCTTGACTTCCAGAGAATAAAAGCATCACTACTGTTCTCCCTTTAGAATGAGAGACTGAGAATCATCGAATGCACATAAAACCTTGGCTCAAGCTCCCAGCATGCACTCTCTGGTTATTTCTTTGGTTCCTGCATGTGCAATCAGAATGTGTATACCTGGAAGCTACAGTAGTACAACCTAAAATCCCTAGTCTCTAAAATAAATTTTGTCATTGTGTGGAAGACTTAGCTGTGAATATAGCTACTTAGTGGGTAAGTAATTAATTTGCCACCATTTTCCATGATCCATTCTCAGCAAGGACCAGAAAGGCAAATTAAATGGAGGTATGACAGGGGTCACTACTTCTGTCTCATTTCTTTCATAGTGACAGCTACCTCTGCCACAACCCTTGCCCTCACCCCACGACATGATATTGTTTAGAATCACTGCACTACATTGGTGAAGGCATAGGAGAGACAAGATGTGGCTTGTGAGCTGGCAGCTCTGGTAAGACACTCAGAGGGTGGGAGATAAATCCTACCTAGATGCATGCAATGTCCATTTCACTGATGATTGGAAGGGTCCAGTGATCAAGGCGATAGTAGAATAAACTTTCCAAAGTAAAAGAAAGACTTCTGCTTCTTACCTCCCCTACTACAGAAGAGCCTGTTAGAGCCCTTCAGAATGGGAAGGCAAAACAATGCTTAGAAATATTACCATAGATCACACTGATGGCTGTCAGCTCTGAATGGAGCTTAGGGTAGGTTCAAACTGCAGTAATTTCAGTATAGTGCTTGGGCCATACAACTCAGCAAACCATATGGCATTAGAAATGTTAGTGGTAGGAAAGACCCAGCGTAGAAATTATGGCAGACCGTGGTGGATGGAACACAATATTAGTTATTATGAGTCTAGTGAAACTTCATTTTGTTCATGATGCTTATGTGCTGTGGCATATAGTAGGGCCAGATTATTTGACCACAAAAAATTAAGTGAGAGCACTGAGAAGCAAGTCTTCACGTATCTCACATTTCTGTGCATTAGAGAAAAATTACTAGCTTTGTTCTGGAATATCTTTTCAAGGATTGTTTTTTTACCATTTCTCTCTCTGTTTGTTATCTAATAGAATAAAAATAATATTTCATTTCAGGTAAATGGCAAGCTTATTTCCCATTACAAAATATTTGAACTCCTTGAGCTCAAAATTCCCCTCCTATAATGCAGTTCTTTGTATATGCTGATTGATGTCACTGCCTTATTTTTCCTCCACTATTTCCTTAAGAGAATCAGAGCTCAGGAAACTAGCACAAACTTTGACAATCTGATGAACTATATCCAGGAATAATAACATCCTTTGTCTCTTACCCAGGAGTTCCAGGTATTTTTCCAGAATGGTGAAACAGACGGGATGACTTGTTAGGTTGTAAGGTAGAGAGAAATCTCATTTTCTTCACAGTTTTTGACAGTCTTAACATCTAAATACTCATTTATTATTGACTCATAATGCACATTTCATGTCTTAGGAAATGTCTACAGCTCTTTAGAGATTAAAATCATCAAGGCTGGGTTAGCATGATGAGGCGCCATGACCCAGACCTCTAAGCTCACGTTATACTAGGAGTAGAGAGTTTTAGGTTATCTTCTCACATATCTCTTCGCTACATTCTCTTCTCCCTGCGCAGAGTTGTAACAAGTAGGATTTCACATCACACAGGTCAAGAAAATGTGTCATCAAGACTCCTGAAAGCTTGGAAAGTCTCATTGCTTTCACACATGAGAAGACCTTTTCTGTAGGAAGAAGAAAACCCCAACATCACAAAAGTTAGTGTTCCTAACTACCTTTTAAAAACACTATGTAGTTGGAAATACAGTTATATTATTCAGGAGAATATGTTGAGATTGGTGCTGGATAGAACTGTGCTCACTGGGATGAAAATAGCAGGGTTTTTCTACAGCAGCCCAGTTCCAGAGAGTAGGAATCAATGCCAGAGGACCCAGGACGGCACTGAGCAGTGCAAACTGGGCTTTTATATCCATATATAATGACTTCAACTTTGTGAATCTACATTTATTGTAAAATTTGCTATTATGTTAAAATGCATTGGTACTTTGTAAACAATCACATTCATAAGAATTATGTACTGCACAAATTGAGGGCACCACTCATAGGCTCTACAGTACAATTTTACCACAAATCTCATTGCATTAAAACTTTCCAAATGTCCTTAAAGAGAAGACTGCACTTGGTACATCTTTGCTTTGGGGCACACTGAAGTCAAATGCTTTTGAAGGCATTTTGAAGTGCGGTTCTTGTCTCCCTGTAAGAAAGCTGCCAGCTTGCAATTTATTTGAGTAACGTTCCATTTGCTCTTCCAAATGTCTGCTTTGTCTTGTTTCTTGTTAGTTCACTGCAAAAAGAAGAAGCCTTACAAGGATAGTTGTGTGATTGATTTATTTCATGTCTTCTCATTATAGCTTTTATAACAAGGAGGGAGAAATAATTCTTCATTGCACATGATTAGTTTGCTTTGAAGTCCTTTTCTCTTAGCTTCTCAATAACTTGATTTTACAAAATTCAATAAACACTATATAGTTATAGTTTTCCCTAGCCTTTGGATCTAGTCTTATTGGAGACAGGAGAGGCAATGTTCTTTTTCCATAGGACACAGAAGTTTCATGTTAACACAAAGGGTTAGAAGGCAGATTTTCCACGTATTTGAGGTATGAACAAAAACATGCTGAATGCTTACATTTTTAAAAACTTACTACAGGAAAGGTAATTGCCATTAATCCTCTTTGAAAGGCTCCCCGTCTGCTTGGACTTACTCACTTTCTGAAACTCCACTTTGGTCAGTGTCTTCCATAGCTGCACCGTTCTGGCTGCCTCTATGTCCTGAATTGATCCTAAACATTTACCTTTTTTTTTTTTTTTTTTTTTTGCGGTACTGGGGATCGAACTCAGGACCCTGCACTTGCTAGGCAAGCGCTTATTCCACTGAGCTATATCCCCAGCCCCCAACATTTACCTTTCATGGTCACTTTGACTTTGAAGAGCCAGAAGCTGAAAGGTGCCCTGTTCTGGTGAGTAAGGTGTGTGCAGATGCACTACAGTGTTTTCATTTGACAGAGATTGATGTATCTGTTCCTGTGATACAATCAGAAAATATGAAAAATGTTTAAATAAAAAGTATTTTCATTACAGTAAAAAACACATAGCCATTATTCCTCCTCACTTCAAATGCGCTTATACCATCATTTTTTGGCAAAATGTCTTTTACTGTAGTAGTTTTTTTTTTTTTTAATTTAAGGATTCACTGCATTTTTTATCATTCTGTGCACTAAGGCAAACCAGCACATATTTTTGGCATTTTAACATTTCAAAATATGCTAATCTATACTTTTGATACTATCTCAAACAGTAGTGTAATAACTTTTAAGGCAAACTAGTGTAGCTGTGCAAAATTTTATGAAAAGGGCACACAGTAAATATTTGAAACTGTGTGCCCAGTGTTCTCTGTTACAAATTCTCAACTCTGACACCATAGCAACACACACACAAACAAAACCCACAATCATAAACGAGGATATTTGGATTCCAATAAAACTTTATTTACAAAAAAATGGTCAGTCCAGAGGCTATAGTTTGCAGACCCCTGACTTAAAAATTATTTAAATTCCCTGAATAATCTAATGTGATGTGATCCTAATGTGACAGAAAAAAGTATTCAGGAAAAATAATGTGTGGTTTGAATAACAAATGTAAGATCCTTGGCAGAAATCTGGAATTACAAGGTTGTAAGGCCAGCTTTTGTATGACAGATTATTTACCATTTAAGATGATTTCAGGAGCAAAAATTTTAACTTTTTATCTCCAGCACTCTGCGCACTTTCCAGAAATGTATTACACATATTTCTTTGATAGGTATTAAGAGAGGGTGTACGCAGACTAAATGAGATGTGAGATGAATTCTCAAAAGGCTTTGATCAAAAGTCATGTTATATTATAAAGCTAAGATGCTGTCAGGGGTAATTTATGAAAAAGAATTTAATGCTCAGGTATGCCAAATTTAGGACAGAGACCACTTGACATTGTCATAACATATAAGTGACCTTTCTGAGGTTGTATTTTCTTGATAAAGTTTTATGAAAGTATATTCTACTCTTTATAAAATGAAAATTCACTTTGAAGGACATTAAACTTGAATAAATAAATTTTTAATGAAACAGAGGTTGTTTTTGAAATTCACTCCAACAGACTCTAAATGACTTTATTTTCTTTCTTCTTTTGTAAGGCCTGTGGCTGTGATTCTGTGATTATTAAACTCTGGACAGCTTCTTGAATCTTCTGCGTAGTTGGAAGAAGGAATTAGTGAGCAACCAGTCTGTAAGTTACTTGCTGGACTTCTGTGAAGACAACTTGACAGAGGTCATCATAAATGACAGTCATGAGCAGTGACTAATGTGGAACTCTTGAGGAGTATTTGTGTAGAGTTACTCTTCATGAAAAGTTCTTTAACAAGCTGTACCATCACTAAGCTACCTGCACCCCATATAGCCCCTGCCTACTTAAAAACTGACACAAGGACTGTGGTTAATTTACTCTTTCACGTTACAGGATGATGGAGAAACCCATTTTAGGGCTCCAAATTCATCAGACACGCAGGAAGAAGATTCATCTCCTGAGAACCGTTTTCCCCTCTCTCTGGAGGAATCTGCCTTACAAGTGTCACACAAAGCTCTGACAGCGTTGCCAACCAGAAACAGAGATGCGTGTTCCATCCTCTCTTCTCCATCCTGATCTTCATTAATCTTTGATTTAATGTGAGGAAGCCCATTCTGCTTGAAATTGTGTCTCAGGAGACTTGAGGTTAGAGTTCTAGATGGCAATAATGCTTGCTGAAAATCACACTGCAGAGCTGGGGTGGAAAGCTCAAAGGAGAAAACTTACTCACTTCTAAAATCTTGTGCTACTTCCTGGTTCCAGTCAGGGTAGAAAGATCCACAAACACGAGCATTTTATCAAATTGTGTTTTCGCACATGCATTTCCAGTTCCAGCTGGATCCAGGATTTGTGCCAGAGGGAAAAATAACAATACAGTAATATAATATGAGCAAGAACCTTTTCTTTAATTTTCTTCTTTTCTTTTAGCGCGCCACTTGGAACACTATTAATAAGGTCACAGAGCCATGACTGCTTTTTCTTTTCACACATAAAATTCTTAGGATTAGATCCATGGGCCCCTTGATAGAACTCAGAATGAGAATGGTGGATGGTGGTAAGATGTGTGTGGGGCACAGGGGAAGTACTAAGTCAGCTGAATACCGAGCCAGGAGTGGGGAAGTAGATGTTTGCAAGTATGCACCAACAGGAAGTTGTTCTCTTATGACATCATCCTTACTTATAGTACACAGTAGAGCAGGTAAGGCGAGACCAGACGACTACCAGGGCCTGTACCTTAGTGTGCCATTTGTGTTCTTCTCATTAAATCTTTGAATTTTGTTCTCGCCTTATAGCTGTTGTGTAGCTGCGGTAGGACATTACCTCTGTCAGTGATTACTTGGCAAGCTAGAATGTTAGAAAGTTAAGTAAATAAAAGTTAGGCAAAATATTGGAAATGAGAATGGCAGTTTCTTATAAACTCAAACATATTCCAATTATATAACCCAGCAATTCCACTCCTAGGTATTTACCCAAGAAAGATGAGAACGTCCACTAACTAGTCTGTACACAGATGTTTGTAGTAGCTTTTATCATAATAGTCACAAAGTGAAAATACACCACATATCCATCAACTGGTGGATAGATAAGTGGATGCTAACACACCCCCAAAATAGAACATAACTAAGCAAAATGTAGTGGTACCATGAACTACAGATACATACAACAACATGGTTAAATTTCAAATATATTATGATATGTGAAATAAAGCAGTCTCAAAAGTTTACAAATTGTTTGATTCATTTATATGCTATTCTGGAAACGTCAGTAATAGGAATGGGAAGCAGATCAAGGCAGGTGGATGAAAGAGGCTGAAAAAAGCGCGAGGAAATTTTGCAAGCTTTGATTGCATGAAAATTATATCTCTTTGTCCTTGACAAACATTATAAAAGTGTATTTCTTGAGGGTGAATGTTTGTGATATGCAAACTATATTACAATGAACTTGATGTTAAGTTAATCAAGCCACATTCCATTGTGGCATTGAGGAAGTTAATGTATACTTCTGTGTCTCTTTTGGCTTCCACTGATAAATAAAAATGCTGTATGCCATGAACCTCACCTCTTCCCTCCTTCACACACCAGCATTCATTTCACCCTTCTGTTGCAATAAGCTAGGGTGGGTGATGATTGCTTTTAACCAGGTGTCTTGGTTACTTTTCTCTCCTTGCTGAGACAAAATACCCGACACCCAAAATGAAGGAAGGAAAGGTTTATTTAGCTTGCAGCTTGTGGAGGTTTCAGTCCATACTTGGCTGATTCTGAGGCAGAGTGGCGCATGGCAGAAAGCAAACTGTTCAGAGCAGCAGAGCACAGCAAAAACAACCTGCAAAAGGGAGGAAAGGCTGCAAGCAGCCTCTTTTCTTCCCTTACATTGTAAACAAGCTACCCCTACTCAGGGGGCATGTGGCTCTCACACAATCTCGAAGCCCTCCTCTTCCAGAGGCTCAGGATGTGTACAAAGTAAGCACCCTGGCTTCCTGCTGAGTCACTCAACCAAACATCCAGACTCCCCAAGTTGACACAATGTATCAAACATAACACCAGGTGTTAATTTAATGCTTCACATCTTTTAGCCCTACCTCCTTACCTTTCTTCAGCAAACCTTGTGTTCTCTGAGCATTGTGTACTGTCTGACAACCAACAAGCAATCTACATTTTTTTCTTTTAAACACTCCAGAAAACATGGGAGGGACTCACAAATAAATCCTTGTGTTTTTACAGTAGCTGTGTTATGTAGAGATGGATATGTGTTTACTCTTTTCCACACATGTGTAATGATCTCCCATTGGTCCCACACAGTGTGCTAAGCAGTGGTGATCGTGCTCTGTAAGAGGGACTTAGTTATTGCCTTGACGTTGCTCCCGGAGTGGTGTTAGTCACAGGAGGAATGGTGAGGAAGCAAAGTAAGTAGGGCCAAGTGGGTGGTTAGAACAGGACCCACACTTTTCCCACTGAGGCACAATGTGTTTGATGCGACAGTGTCAAATGGTATCTGAGTGGCATGGGGACAACACAAGGTAAAGCAGGTTGATTCTTCAGGACATGAGCCGTGTGCAGTAGGCAGCAGCCTCAGGGAAGCTCTGTTTCTAAGGATTTAAAGGAACATTGGATAAAGCTGGCCCAACACTGAGGTCCATAAAAAGTAGCAGGGGTGGCCTTGGGGGCAGTTGGAGTTGTGATAATCACAAGTTGGCAATAACAGTAGCGATGGTGGTGGTGGTAACAGGGAGAGGCTATGGATGGGGAGAGTTGTAGGCACAAGGAATGAATTGTAATCTGAGGGGACCAGTGAACATGGATAAATATTGCTATAATAAAAATAATGTGGCACATTATATAAGTATTCATATTGTATACATCTATAAGAATCAGAAGAGGTACTAATACACTAGATTTTATTTTATATTGATCAGCATTTTAGTTTTTCTTTTTCTCTCACAACAGGATGTTCCATATAAATAACTTAGATATTTTGACTGGCCATTTCTTGCTATGAGGACACAAAGTTATCAGGAAAAATATAGACATTAAGGTTGTAATCATAAATTTTAAAAAGCAGAAGTGTTTGTACATCCTAAAACTTCAGCTACATTAAGAAGAACTCAGAAAAGAAAGAATTAACTAGGCAAGAAGGGCCAGGAATGGCTTCAAGGATGCAGACAGAGGTGGGTGGAGTGTGCAGGTCAGGCATCTGCCTGGCTGGAAGAGACCGCGCAGGCCCTCGCAGTCAGGGAGTTCTCCTGGAGCAAACCCAGAATGCAAGGAAGAGAAACTTACAAGGGGAAGCAAGAGCACATTTTAAATTATTAAAATCATTTCCTTGTCAATTTAAAGTGGATTTGTCCCAAACACCATGTTCTGTTCCCAGTAGAATCAATATGCTGCTTCTTGCCATTAGTTATTGCAACCGTTAGGGAAAAAGGATCATTCTCCCATTATGTGTGCACTTTGTCATCAAAACAAAAAGAGAGCTGGATGCTTTGACGGACTGCTGAGATTAACATCTGTAGCAATAAGAGGTACAGACGCTCTATTTCAGTACTGGAATCTTTTGGCTTAGACTAGGACCTCCTATCAGCAACATATTCAAGAGTTGTTTTATATTTTTTTCTTGTTCTTCATAATAAGATTTGAAGCTGCTGTAATTTTGTTTTTTCTCTCATTGCTGGAACAAAATACCCAGTGCCCAAATTAAAGAGGTAAATGTTTATTTAGCTCATTTGTGGAGGTTTCAGTCCATACTTGGCTTGCTCCAAGGCGGGATGCTGTTTTCATGGCGGCTGAAAACAGCAAAAGCAACAAGAGTAAAAGGGACAAGGTGGGACAAGAATCCTCTTTCCCTCTCTTACATTGTATGCAAACTACCCACCCCAGGCGGGTTGTAGCACTCATACCCATAACCCCAGCACTGGACCATGGATGGATCACAAACTCTAGAAGTTCACCCCATGACTGCATGGGGCTTTGGGGGGGACATTCACACACAAACCATAACAAATTTAAATGATTGTGTCCCTCTCCCTCAACTGATATGTTGATATCTAATCAATAATGTTATAGTATAAAGATGTGGGGACTGGTTTGTCTGAGCAGAGCCTTCAAGAGTGGGTTTAGCGCCCTTAGGAAAGAGGCTGAGAGAATGCGTTGGCTCTTTCTACCAGGTCAGGACATCTATGAAAAACAGACCTTTGTCAGATGCTAAATGAGCTGGTCTCATAATCATGGACTTCTCATAAATGTGAGCAATATATTTCTCTCCTTTATAAATTGTCCAGTCTGAAATATAGTAGCAGTAACAGACAAAACCAAGAATTCTTTCCATGTATCTTCAGCTTTGGGGATGGTTTCTTGTACAACATAAACTCAAAGGCACATTTCTATCCTTCAGGGATCTAATGCAGACAGTATAGGAAAAGGTAAAAATCATATTGGAGGAAACTGATTTTTCTAGCCTGTATCAGAAACCATTCTGAGACTTAACAAACTTAACATCAGGAACTAAGACACTAACCATGTGATAAAACAGATTAAATAATACCCTTCATGAGTTTGCTACAATTTTCTTTCTTCTTTTAATTCTTTTCTTATTTTAAGGGCAATAATAAAAACAATAAAAATGATACAGAATTTCAAAACAAGATGATATTAAATTAGCAATGGTTATCATGTTGCATATTGTTATCTTCAAAGTAGTTGCTCAGATTACCAGATACAGGCATGCAAGATTGATCAAACCATATAAACACCAACTGTTCTTTTCAATGAACTAATAGAAATTAGTTGTGAAATTATCTTAGCTATATTGTGTATGTGTGTATGTGTGTATATATATATACATATATATATATATATATATATTTCTGTATATAGATTTCTGAGTTCTTCTATTGGTAAATTAAGAACTTCTCTTTGAAATAATGCAAGTCTGACTTCTTAGCTGCACCATGCTCTCACCAGAGTAATCTTACATAGCTTCTCACTGTGCAAAGCAAACACACTGTGTGACTATTAAAATTAGTGGTTTTGCTGCTATGGTTTTGACACTGAATGTCTCCCCAACAGCCCACACATCATTTTCTTGTGGAGCTTTGGAAAGTAGCAGAAGCTTTCAGAAGTGGAGTCTAGTAGAAGAAAGGTTATTGGGAACAGCCTTTGTCCTGGCCACCATGTGGTGAGCACCATTCTGCAACATGTGTTCTGCCATGACGTATGGTGCTGCCACAGGCCCAAAGCAACTGGGCCAACTGCTTGTGAATCAAAACTCTGAAATCATGAGCCATAATAAAACTTTTCTCTTTTTAACTTGATTTACTTTGAGTATTTGTTACAGTAACAGAAAACTAACTAACATAATCATATGAGAACTTAATGATAGAACCAGATGGACATTTAGCCTACTTTATAGATTATGAATTAGATTATTCTATCATCTTTTCAAATTTATCCTTATTTTAGCCTCATCCCATAAAAACTTAAAAAATTGCTGGTACCTGTCCAAGTTTAAATTTTGGACAATTACATTTACTTACCTTTGTAAACTGTGACATCTAATAATATTATGTTATATTTTTGCCCAAATTTCATCAGCTGATGCATTATAAAATATGAGATTTTTTTGCAGGTAGGAAAGGAAACTCAAATTACCAAGATAATTGAAGATAAATTATTGATCAACACAACTGAATACAAATTATTAACCACTAAAGGGGAATGGAGCCAGGGATATAGCTCAGTGGCACAAGTGCCTGCCTGGCAAGTGCAAGGTCCTGAGTTCGATTCTTGGTACCAAAAAATAAATAAAAGGGAAATGGCAGACAGGTCAAAAAGTTATGTCCAGCACTGAGGAAGTCAATAGCTCTAACTTTTGAATGAGATTTCTCTATAGTATAGATCACCATTTCTCCTAACCCAGGCCTCCAAGTGTCAGCAAATACTTCAGCACACAGGGTTTTACAGTTTGGAAAGCCACTGTAGTGTCCTCAGGCCCTCAGCTTCCCAGTCCATGCCCTTGTTTGAGTTTTACTCCAACTTATAGGTAAAAAGGCTCAAGTCTGAAAATAAGCCAGGAGGAAATGATACACATGGCTGGAGAGGAAATATTTCCTTAGAACCTTCCTAATATTAAATAATTTCTTATGTAGAATCCTGTATTTCTTTTCTTTTTATGTAATTTTTCATAGCACATTTTGTAGCATACAATGATTACTTTCATCATGGGAAGTTAGTATCTCATCTTAATTATTTTTTAAAACCTAAGATCTCCCCTTCCTAGGCTAGACAAGTATTTCCAAAATTGCCGTCCACCCCAGGGGCTCCACGCTCCTGCCCCATGGGCACAAACTGGAAGAGGGAATGTGTCTAACTTACGCTGTGCTGCAGGTGGACACATTAACCCAGTCAACACAAATAATGCCACTGTGCTGGCAGTGTTTGCCAGGAACAACTTTCTTGAGCTAAAACACAGACTCAGAAATGCGTTCAAGTATTTTAAAGCACCATCCTCCCTTTGGTATATGTTCAAGGCATTTAATATGCAAGATCTGAATTTACCACTGGATTGCTTAAAGTTGCCTGAAGATTTAAATATTGAATCTTAGCTAAATGATAAATGATCAAGCCCTTCATTTTTTGCCCCCTTTCAGCTTAATTTATATTGATAGAAACTTTATGGTGCATTAACATCCCATGAGTAGAATGGTAAATACAAATTAGAACAACACCATAATTGTGGATAAGAAAAGTTTGGGCACAATTAACTAAGCTTAAAATCAGGGCTCACTTATGAATTAGATACAGTAATCACAATGCACTCAGCCCAGAAAACCCTGTGTACCCCAAAAATATTTTAATTTTTTTTAAATTCAGAAGGAAATATAAACTTCCAGACTTAAAAATTTAAATATATAGTATCAATATAGTACCTTTATATCAATGTAGTTTTAAAAATCATTTTAAATATATGTGTGTGTGTGTGTGTGTGTGTGTGTGTGTATGTGTGTGCATTGTGTGTGGAGAAAGGTGCTAAAGAAGCCAAAATTTCCAAAGGCCTATGAAGGTGACATATCTTCTCAATTTGAAATGTTATGCCAGAATGCAGATAATAGAATTTCCTCCAAAGTTTTATCTGTATCTCAGAGAAAAACAATGTGGTTGGTGAAGGACTGATACAGTGAACCAACTGAAATCTGACACAGTAGAATTTTATTTGTGGTTTTTGTTGGAGAAGTGGGTGGTGTCTAGGTGGAATGGGGTATCTCACTTATTAGAGAGTACCTGCAACAGCAAGCAGAAACTCTGAAATGACATCCAGGATTTGGAGGAAGATTTATTTCATGTTGGACAGGCACTGACTAGGAATCACTTGTTCCTCAAAATGTCAGGCCTTGAAGGCCAGGGAGGGAGCTTTATATGGAGTTGTAAGGGGGATAACCCAGGTAGAGCACTTGGCTGTCTTTGACTGATTCTTACAATATGCATCACAGTGACCAGTTGTTTTTAAGAGACACAAACAACAGGAACTGTAACCTGGGCAACTCATGTATACTGGCTGAGGGGTGCATTTTCTGTTACATTTACCCCCTCTTTAGTTTCTTTGGCAAATCTTTTTTGTTGGTACTGGGGATTGAACTCATGAGCTAGTGCTTGCCAAGCAGGAGCTGTGCTGCTGAGCTGTATCCTCAGCCCTCCCTGGCATATCTTTACCGGCATATTATATGTGATTTTTTGAGACAAGGCTCAACTATAAACAGTAATATTAGTGTTGTCGGTGAGCCTAGTATGGGCTCTAGGCAAAGTCCCCAGGATTGCCTTATTGTAGAGCTTTTTCCTAAGTTGCTTTTAGGAAGAGACATAATTTATGACTGTCTGTTCTGTAATATTATTCTAGCAAGGCAATGAGGGAGTTAATCTGACTTAGGAGAGTATTCAACGTACCTTGAATGCTTACTATTTTCTTGGGACAACCATGCCCAGAGTTTAAGGCAAGAACTACAGCTAGCAGGGGCAGAAAAGCGAGGACTGGGGTAAGCAGCCTGAAAAGGCACAAAAGTCAAGGGGAATAGGTATGCAGTAATCCTGTGAACGGTGTCCTTAGGTTTTAGCTGTGCATGCACTGGTCAGTGTCTGCAGTGACCAGATCAGGGCTTTGAGTGTGTCATGTCACCAGATTGAGCCCTGGAGGGCCTGTCCAGGTAAATTTTTCAGTGGATTTACGGCTGAACTTCTGAAACCTGTAGAGATAATTAGTATGTTCCAGGGTTATATGTGTGTGCAGAGGCTTATATAGGTATAGCTGGTCTTTTAGTTAAATCGTTATGGAGCTGGTTACAAACTATTCCTGAACTTTACAAGTTGTATGATTGTTTTTTTTTATAGCAGGACTCTATAAACCTTTGTTGTCTTTTTAGTGTGGTTAGGAAATGTCTTGGGTCAGCCTGAGTAGGTGCAGATGTTTACTATGCGATATTTGTAACCCCTGTAAGGTTTCATTTTTACATAACTTATCTATGTATCTTTCAATAGGCAGAGTCCACTATAATGTATGAGGTTGGGCCAGTGATTTAGACTCTGAAACCTGCACTGGGTGCAGGGTTTCAGGTGCCAGTGCTGTGGCTTGAGCTTGTAGAACATACAATAGCGGCAGGTTTGACACTGATTTTCTGAGAGTACCAGGTAAAGCTTTTCTGGTTGGGGTCAATGTTTTAGTCACCTGGATTTCCAGAGGGGGCTTAGGCCTCCAGGTTGAATTATTTTGCATTAGTGACAGATTTTTAAACAGGAGCAGGAAGCAGTAGCATTAGAGCTTTGGCCAAAATATCTTTGTTCAAGGTGACCACAGCGTATCTAGCCTGTCGGATTTCATTTCTAACAGAGCTACTTTTATCTGTAAACAGGGTGTACTTAGCATCTGTCAAGGGGTTTAGTTTTTGGTCATAGTCTGGAGGGCCCAGCTTGGTGGCAGTATGTGGCAGGACTGAGTGGTTCACAGTTATTTAAGAGGTCCAGTGCAGCTTGTGGCACCTCGACAGTTACGTTTTGGCCGAAATTGAGCTTGTTGGTTTTCTTGACTAGAAGGATAGTGGTATCAGAGCACAAGAGCAAAGGGGGGAGGCAGCCCTTCATGACTGGATCCAAGTGTTTGCACTGGTAGGATGCTGGGCATCCAGTCTCAGGGGCTGACAGTCTGAGTAAGCATCACTGATTTTGTGAACCTAAGGATCCAGATTTTGTAGAAGCCAGCAGCGTTAAGAAATTTGTGGAGTTTCTTTTCTGAAACTAGTTTATGCCAGATATTGCAGCAGAGCTTTGGTGTCTTTCCAGCAGGCAGCTTGGGTGTCATTAATCTGAAGTGCAATGATTTTTTTTTTAAGAGGATGAACACATTTTGAACCTCTGGGATGTTGAGTCCAGGTCAATTGACTTTTGAGTCCAGAACTGGGGTCTTTCTACTTAAAGGTGAAGAGGGGCTGGCTGACAGGAGCCAACCGAAGGCAGAAGAAGGCATTCTTTAGGTCCTGGCAGATGCATCAGCAGGCTGTGGGTGGCAGAAGACTGAGGCAATGTGTATGGAGGGCAACTGTGGGAACTTTGGTAGTTTGGAGATCTTGAATTGGCTTCACAGGCAGGAGAGGTATATTTTACCAGTTTGACAGTTTATACTCTTGGCTTGTGGGACCATGACAGAACTGGAAGCGACAGAAAAACAGGCTGTGTTGGAGAAAAGGTGCTGATAACTTGGCCAAATCTGTATCAGAGCCTCCTTCCAAATGGCGGAGGGAGTTCTTAACTCCTTATGGCATTTGAGTAACAGTCTGAAAAGGATGCATGGATTGGGAACATTGGCTAACAGCCTATCAGAACCTCATCATTTTTAGGCAGCTGACCTGAAGCTGGATGCCTGTTTGTGCTTCTTGTGACATCTGACAGCAATAAGGGTTGTAGTGAGGCAGTGTGGTTGATGGCCAGGCCGAGAGGCAAGTCTGTCTCCTACCTCTGGGAGAAGAGTTTTTGGAACTGTGGGATTGCAATTATCTGTCTCAGGCTGATGCAGGCATCATATTCCTTTTGGAAAATAGTTAAAATTGAAAGTGCAGGAGGGAGGCTTCCTGGCTTGGTGCAAAGGAGATGATTGCTTCTAACTTGAAGAGGAGGTTTCTTCCCAGAAGTATATAGGGACTGGCTTATACAGAATTCACATTTGGTGAGTTGTCCTTCAGGCTACAAGTTTGTGCCTGACAGAAGAGGTGAGAGGCTAGAGTCCCAGTTGCCAAGATGATGGTAACTTTTTGACAAAGGGAATTTTTGAAGGCAGAGAGTTCTGTTCTATTGCTTACCAGGAAAGTCACAGTTTTGCCCCCGACTTTTGCAATGACTGTAGGCTCTTAGGGGACCAACCGGATAGAGCTTGGCCTGTGCTATCCATCCAGGGGCAACAGAGCAAGGAGAGGTTCAGGATGAGGTGAGCCTGAATAGTCGGATTTCTCTGTGTCTTAAAAATAGAAAGTGCATCATGTTTTTGTGTCCATTGCCCTTGTATCTTGCATCCAGAGGGTGTGGCTGTCTATCAGACTGGATTTTCTTACAGTCATCAGGTGTTGCTTTTTAAAATTCAGGTTTCTGGGTAACAGTGGTTGATGGGCTTTTTGTCCCCACTCTTTGATGTCTTTGAGACATTCTGGACTGAATTTATGCTCTAGGAGAGGTGACCTTCAGGAAAGCCTTTGGCAACTTTTTTGTCAGGGCTGACGGTCCAATTTATTTTCAGTCAAAATCAGAACTTGGAAGGAATTGCTGATAGTCATCTCCGGTGGGTGTGAGAGGAAGCCACCTGCCCAGGACAGGTGAGTCTTCTGGAGCCAGAGGCTGTGTGGCTGAATGCAGGCAATGACCGACTGAACTGGAACTGGCTTAACTGACTGGAGTAGATGAGTCTGGAGTGGGAGTGGGAAGTGAAACTGCTGGCCACAGCTGCGGTGGCTGATGAGAGGCCAAGGCAAGATTGCCAGGGGAAACGGGCCTTTTATTTTTTGAGAAGTAGGGAGTGGTTTGGTTTCATTTTTAACTCTTAAGGCTCTTTTTCCTGCAGGCAGGGATTGTGGGTTTTGACTATTTCCCATCTCTGACTTCTTACATGTGTGTTGTGTACTCTTGAATGATGGCGCAAGAGACAAACTGTGGGTGTCCCTCAGAGAGAGTCTATTCAGGTGGTTCCTGCCTGGCTGTGCCCCTTGCGGGGACTTAGGCATGACTTAGCTAAGGAGGGTTCGAGGCCCCTGGTATGCCGTACGTCAGTTGCTGTGGGACTGAGGTGAGGGCCCAATTCGCCACTGCAACCAGAGTTTTGCCCGCTTGGTGCACGGACAGAGCAGCCCAATCTCATGCTGTCCATTTCACTGACTTGTACATTCATTCAACAGAGGTTAAACATTCTAACTGCCTTCCCTTGAAGGTGGTTCTGACTAACAAGAGTTGATCAGACTCCCCTTCAGTTACAGCTGAGCAAGACTGACAGACAGACTCCCTGAGGTGCTTCCAGGGCTCTTCCTTGAATCAGGCAGGTAGACAGATGCAGCTAGACTGCATTCCCCTCCCTTTGGGGTCTGATGTGAGCCTCCCAAGCAGGGAGCCAGGAATCTTCTGACAGACCTCTGAGTGGACTCAAGAAATCTCAAGGGCACATTCTTCATCTGGACCTGGAGAGGTCCTTGCTCCATCTGTGAGCTCCATAACGAGTGATCAAGGAGGCCAGCATGGTCAGGCATGCCGGCCAATACACCAGATAGAACAGAAGCAGAAACACCGAGACAGCACCTAGGGTTTGGAGGCAGATTTATTTCACATCACATGGGCACTAACTAGGAATTAATTGTTCATTAATTGTCAGGCTTCAAAGGCCCAGGGAGGGAGGTTTCTATGGGGTTGCAAAGAGAGGGGTACAGAGATAGAGTACTTAGCTGCCTTTGATTGGTTCTTAGAACATGCATAATAGTGGCCAGCCATGCATCATAATGACCAGCTGTTTTTAAGATAGAGAAGTAACCAGAACGGAAACAGGAACTATCACCTGGGCAGCTGGAGTATACTGGCTTGGCGGGTGGAGGGGGGGATTTTCTGCTACATGTCAACTATGCTTTTCTTAGAATTGTATTGAATTAGTTTCTTAGAATTAATTGAATTATGTTGTCAGTGTTAAATTAATGCTAGTATTTAGAAAGATACATTAGAGGAGAATACAGTTGTGTGATGTGAGAGTAATTCAGAATATGGGGAAAGGGTAATGACAGAAATAATTGTTACTGTTCCTCAGATGAGCAATAGCACTACATTTAAAATTTTTGGAAGCCACCAGAGGGCTGAAATATAAACTACAAGTATTACATAAGCCTCTGTGCTCAAGAAGCACCGAGTTATGGAAACATACTGACATGCAGGTAGAATGTTTTAGAAAAATAAATATGAAATTTTTCTTAAAGCAATTCCTGGGCTTAACCCTTAGTATAGTTATCTGAGTTCAGTATCCAGGGCCTCATAAGATAATTTTAGACACATTATTGGGGCATGTTGTACTTAACTGAGAATAAAGGGAGACTCTTCTTAGTGCTTAGCTTTGTGGTATTGTACAAAATTATATTTATAAATTGCTTTCATTGCCAATTTTAAGTTTTACAAATGAACTAGGAAATGGTTACAATTTTCAAGGTAAAAAATACAAAAAAAAATTTTTCAATAATCATCTCTCTGAAGTCGCTGGTTTCCATTGTGTATCAAAAGATGCATTTTAACTGCAGTCTATAACAAAAATCTTCTAAGCAACTTAGGCAATACAGTGTTGAATTGTAGATTCATTCAGTTCAGTGAATTTTCCTACATAAAAATTTAAATACTCACAGTGTAAATGACACCTTGTTACACATTGGAAATTTTGGCTAACTAACAAATGCAGAGTAATTGATAGAATTATTGGAGAAAATAATTTCACTTCTGTTTACCTCAATATTCTTATCTGCATACTAGGGGAAATAATTGTTTCAGAGTTACTGTGAGATTCAAATCAGATGACTGTAAAAGTGCATTGGACTGTGCCCAGACCTATGAAAATATAAGACATTATTATTATCCTTTGAGCTCAGTTTTGATTCCCTAGTAATTAACTGTGAAGAGTTAGTAAGAGCAGTATGGGACTTGTGGCTGGCTAATTTGTGGGCTTAAACAGATCTCTGTAGATAACTTAAGATTTAGTTTCATGGAAATTTCCTGAGCCATGCTACTTCTCTATAGACTAATAAAGTATGTACCTTTAGCTAGCAACAATTTCTGCTGTCTTTGGTTGCCTGGTTGCCTATTTAGCCATTCTACATAGTGATTCGTTTTGCTCTTTGAAAAAGTATTAGTTCCCATAGTCTTCACTGAAAACTAATTGCCAGTGAAAATAATGGCTGTGCAATGATAGTAAATGTATTCAAAATCATTGATTTTAGTGATAAACTAATAGTTAACTATAGGCTATTTGATTTGAATGTTTTTCTTCAAAGTCATGATAGTAAAATCTTCACAAATAAAGTACTGTACTTCCTAAAATTATAAACAAATATTTGATTTTGCATCAAATATGATATAAATTATTTATCCAGTTTAGTTTTCTGGGATTTGTGACTGAAAAGACCAAAACTAAGTTGACATATTTGACACCTTTTCAGCAGTATTCAAAAGTTTGCCCTTCTTTTACTATCTGTCAACTAGCATTTAAGTGCTTACTATATGTCTAACACCGTTTCATATGTCACTTCTTGTAATTGTCATGATAATTCTGTTTTAGAAACTAAGAAATTACAACTTCATAGAACTTAAAATAAATCTATCCTAGATGATCATGACCCAGCTATAAGTAACCACTTCATTATTAACTCCCAAACCAACATCCCTTCAAAAACAATGTAATTTCTCATCTAAATTTACATGGTAGCTAGAAAGTATACTTATATTTTTCTATGCTTCTACCATAGTCTGTTCTCTGTTGCTATTAACTGGTTATATTAGGCTGGAGAAATTTTAAAGAGGTTTATTTTGATCCACAGTTCTAAGAGTTCAAGGTGGGGGGACTGCATCTGGTGAGGGTTTTCTTGCCAGCAGTCTAGGGGCAGTGCAGGGCATCACATGACAAGAAACAGAAGTGCTAGGTCTGTGTGTGTGTGTGTGTGTGTGTGTGTGTGCGCGCGCGCGTACCTTCTGGTCCCTCTTCTTATAATGCCATCAGGATTCAATCTGGAGAGCCCAATCCTAATAACCTTATTGAACCCTAAAATGTCTGATAGGCCCAGCATCTAAATGCAGTAGCTAGATGTTATTTGCACCCTCTTACTATCTCACAGTAGGTATTTAATTTCAACAGAGGAAGGCTCAGTAGACACAATCATCTTTGTCCAAATTATAGCACTTTACTTCTGCCCCTGAGATTCATGTACTTCTTACAATGCAAAATGTAATCATTCTATCCCCAATAGTCCCAAAGTTTTAATGTGGGCAAAAGTTAACTCAAAATTCCAAAGACTTATCTGAGACACAAGACAAAATCTTTGTTAACTGTGAACCGGTAAAGTCAAAACAAGTCACTTGCTTCCAATATATAATGGTGGGGCTGGCACAGAGAATGCATTTCTATTTCAAAAATGAGAAGTAAGGGGGCTGGGGATATAGCTCGGTGGAATAAGCGCTTGCCTAGCAAGCGCAGGGTCCTGAGTTCGATCCCCAGTACCGCAAAAAAAAAAAAAAAAAATGAGAAGTAAGTGGGGAGAAAAGGCACAGTTAGCCCAAAGCTAGACAGTATGTCAGGACAGATATAAAATCCTAATGCTCTGCTTGGGCATACTGCAGGTGGGGCTGGGTCCCCATAAATCTGCCAGTTCTAGCTTTGTCAGTTACAGGCCACATCTTTCCTCACTGGGCCCATATGGTGATGCCAGTGGCTCTCCTAGAAGCTCTGGCACGTTGCTGGTCACTTTGCCTTTTGTGGCTCCATCCCAAGAGCCCCATTGGACATCTTTCCATCAAGTGTTATCTCCTCTAGCTTTAACCCTGAGGAAACTTCTACCTGGCATCCCAACTTTGCTTTGAAATCTGGGCAGAACCTTCCATGACCCCATAAATCTGGCATTCCTTGCACCTGCAAAACATCTCCACGTTGTATGAAGTTCTGTAACAAAGATGACCATGCCCATGCTTGTTTGAATCGTGTCTGCAACTGCCTCAGAGCAGGTTGCCCAAGAGCCAGAATTCACAGGCTGCCCTGGTGGTGGGAGCTCAGGTGAGTGCAAGAAATGACACCTTGAGCTGGCAGCGTCAATCAGATTTTTGCAACAACCCTTTTCCAGAGCTACCAAAGGTGTCCATGAACACTAACTACCAAGCCACCACTTCTCCCAAGTCAAGACCTTTTCTTAGGCGCAACCTCCTCATAGTCTGCACTGACAGAACAAGATTCCAAGCACAATAGACCCAAGATTTTAATCAAACCATACTCAAACCATTGTGTGTGGCAAGAGCCAGGGGTGGCACGTGTGTGTGTGTGTGTCTTTTGGTCTCTCTCTCTTTTCAAAAAAGCCACAAAGATTCATTTATGTGGCTTCTATTATAGTGGTGTATCTACATCTAACTCTAAACACCTCCCAAATGCCTTTCTTCTAAATATCAGAGTCAGATTGAGTTTGTACCCTCTTAATAACTCATTCTGGGCATTAAATTATATTTGATGAAACTCTGGGGCACATATTAAGACTACATTCACATCAGATCAGTTTCCGATCAAAACTTTGTCTCAGGAAATAAATTGTTGAGCTGATTCACAGTAAGGCTGGATGACGAAAGTGACCTATAAGCTTAAAGTCATGTCAAAAACAATGAGACGTATTTTACCAGCAGTAAAAACAATTTCTAATTTTATGTCAAGTGCATGAGACACCTCCTGAAATTTCCTACACCAGGGTACAAATGAATTAAAGGAACTCACTGAAATCTGTAACCACATTAAGTAGATGATATTCCTCAGGTAAGTGAGTGGCATCCGAATCCCTGACAGTGATAGATGGCCAGACGGCTTTATTTCTTTTGTGTAGAGCTTCTATTTAGATCTGTGACTGTTACTGGCGATCTCTGTTGACCTAAATCTGCCTATAATAAGTTGACTGTTCAAGTTAGCACTGACAGTTGATGTCAACTGTTTCCTCTGGTCTCTCTGGAATTGTCATAGCTAAGAAGATACATCACACCTAGTTTTAAAAAGACATGGGGACAATGAAAGCCAGATAAATATCTTTGGGAAACAAAATAAAAGTACCTCCTAGTCAATGTGATTTAGGTCAGAAGCCCATAAATTCCAGCCCTGGAAATGAACAGGGATGTCCATGTGCTGAAACCATTAGGACGGAAATGGGTGAGCCAGCAGAGCCAGGGACGACATTGGTACGGTGAGCTTGGCCAGGGGCCCCATGGTCAGAGACAAAGCTGAGTTTAATATCAGATTGTTGTCAGAGGGGATGGACAGAAGCACAAACAGGAGCCTCTTTACAGACAGGCCAATCCTCAATTTGCTTGTTAATACACCTATAATATCTTTGAACGTAAGAGCTTTGGTCCCCAACAAAAGAACAAGGCAGGTTCAGACAACTGTAAAGGTGTCACACATGGAAAGATGACCAAGGAAAGGTTAAACAAAAACAAAGAAAACCAGGAAAGGCATTTTGAAAAAATACCAATAAAATTTCAAAGCATAGTATGACTAGGAAGACAGTCATGAGAGATAGCCAGTAAGCAGGTGTGAACCTGATGATTGAATTATGATTGAGCAATGTGAGATGCAGGATTTAAGTATGTTATTTTAAGATCTTAAGAAGCCTGGATGAGAAAGGAGCAGCAAATTATTATGTTACTAATAAGATAGTTATGAATCAAAATATGGGGTCATAAACAAGTACTGTAAAGAAATATTTAAAATAAAAATATAGTCATTGAAATTAAACACAACAAGAGCAAAAAAATGAATGAGCTTATGTTTGGAAGAGCTGAACAGATTGACAATTCAGGAGTACTGCAGAACGGACCTACATCATGTAAAATAAAGATTAAGGAAGAAAAATTTGACATGAAGATTATGACAGACTCAGATAATGGGGTAACTTAAAAATCTCATCTTGCTCCTCAAATTATTGCGAGAAGAAAAAATGTCAATATTTCAAGAGATAAAAGAAATTTCAGAGAGGACTAAGCCTTCATTTAGAAAGGACACATTCAGAGCTATATGAGATAAACAAAGTAAATGCTTAATACTTAGACCAAAAAGGAAATTGCAGAACATTGTGACTAAGAGAAAAAATCTTAAAACCTCCTTCTGAGAAAAGCAGATTTACTAATAATTAAAATGAGAGCAGACACCAAAACAAGCAATAGAGATCAAAAGATGGTGCAGTAACTGGTACAGAGTGCTGGAGAAAGTTATGTACACCTCTAAGCAATCACTCAATAGTAAAGGCACCAAGAAAACACTGCTAATACATGGATGAGCAATGTAATTTATTACTAGTAGAAGTTGTGGCACAAAGGAAAGAATACCCATATAGACGATACAAAATTGCTGGAAGAAATTGTGAGGAGAAAAATGGTGAACAGTATTTATATACATGATTTTTGTAGAATTTTTTTTATCGCTTAAAAAAAAAAAACTAAAGTTCTAGGTAGAAGTAATAAAGATGGGGTCTGGTCCATGAGGAAGAGGAGACTATACATCTTCAAATTTGTTAGAAGAGTCTGAGGTTCAGGATGTACGCTGCACTTCAGTGGGTCGTTTGCTGAGGTGGACCTCGCTGCTTTTTGACACAACTCACTGCCAGTTCTCCTTGGAATTACCTAAAAAATTATAGAGAATTACTATTGATAGTAAAAAGAAAAAGAAACCCAGAGAAAGCAAGTCTCATTTCCTGTAAGTTTGAATCAAAACCTGAGTGTGACAACTAAAATAACAGGAACACAGCTGATGAAGTCATACACGGGAAAGATACAAAAGCAACGGACAAAACCCCCAACTCTTAGTGCAGCAAATGGAAAGAAAAGACATGAGGGATACAGGAACATCAAAGGAAAAAGGAAATGCCCTAAACAAACGTCATAGTTAGAGATCCACTCATCTATTGAAATGCGGAACCTGTCGTAACATATTTTGAAATATTCATTTTAAATGTTTTAAAGCCACAAATAAGGCCAAAACCTAATGAAATTTGGAAATAAAAATATATAAAAAGAATTAAAGAATAAAAATATTAGAATTATATATTGATTACAAAAATCAAAGGTTATTTAATAAAATAGTAAAAAATTACTAAATAGGATTTAAAGTAAAATCCTAAGCAACGATGGGACATTCTATATTCACTAATATATGTAACTATTATAAATTGTCATACTCTAATAATATTAAAGTTAAAATTGACAGAATTGTAAGAAGTAGTCAATCTATAAACAAATTGTAAAACTTTAAAAAATTTTTCTGGGAGCTTGTTGACAAAAGTATGATCGAAGGTAGAAAATAGAAAAAATACATTGAAAAGAATTACATGTCTTGCTTTATCTACCTATCTACCAAACTATATATCCAAGAAATAGTTATGTTATTTTCAATCTGTATGAAACCTACAAAAGTATCAGTACAAGGTACATAGAAATCTCAGTGCAAAAGAGTTATAGATCTTATTATATGAATACAATACAATAATAAAATATCAGTAATAAAGTTCTGCATATTAAAATCCACATCATTAATCAAGATGATAGGAAATTCAGCAATGGTTGTTATATTGCATTTGTTGTCTTCAAATTAGTTGTTCTTATTTCCAGTTGTTATTATTGTTTTTTCTCATTAAAATTACAAAACTCAATAAAATAAAATAAAATACACACAAGTGTGCATACAAACACAATACACATGGTGTAAATAACTCTCCGATTATAAAACATATCACAGTGGAAATTCTGAAGTATTTAAAATGAATGACAGTGAAACAGTTACATGTGAAAATGTGTGGGATATGCTTTCAGTGGTGTTTAGAATATTTATTAGAATCTATATGTTAGAAAAATGAAATATGTGATACAAATAAATTATATGGTAATTTTAAGAGGTTAAGTGGAGGTGAAAATAAAATATATTATGTAAGTAACTCCAATATATCCAATAAATAAAATACATGTGCAAAATGTGAGGTATATTCAAGAAAGAGGAAGCATATTACAAACATAAAAACAAAAACTAATAATGTAGTAAACACAAAATGAAATACACTAAAAACCAAAAATGGATTGTTTTTGAAAGGAAAATTTTCAATCATTTTAAGAGAAGATAAAGAAGTTCAAAAAATCACTATTAGAAAATGAAAAAGATTTTAAATACAGCCACTGAGGATTCATAAAGAATTACTATATTGAATTTATTGACAAAATAGTTTTGAAAATATTTACATTGCAAAAGTTAATCAAGCAGCAGTGGAAAAAGCCTTAACACACTGAGTCATTCCTATTCATTCTCTGCTTAATTCTTTCAGATAAAGAAAATAAACCAGAGTCAGAAGATTGGGTAGGTTTCGTCAAATAGTCAAAAATCACATAATCTTCACCTAATAGAAATTTGGAGAAAAAATACTTGCTGTAGTTTGAAGGTGTCTTCCCAGAATTTACCTACCTTAGAAGCAACCCCCGAATTTAAGCGTTAGTGGTTGTGGGAAGTGGGTCCTCTGGGAGGTAATAGGGATTAGATAAAGTCACAGGGGCAGAGGCCCTATAATGGCATTCGAGGTTTTCGTTAGCAAAGATGTGACTTAGACGCTTGATCAGCCACACCGTATGATTTTGTACGTCCTGCTGTCATGCAGCAAGAAGGCCTCACCAGATGCCAGCAGCTCGCTTTATCACCAGATGAATGTCCACTCTTTATTACAGCGATGGCTGCTGCAGCACGAGTCTGGTTTTGTTTGTTTGTTTCTAGTGCCATGCTATTTTTATCACCATAGTTTTATGTGTATCTTGAAGTCTGGGATTGCGATGTCCCTGTCTTGCCCTTGTCACCCAGAATTGCTTTTGCTATTCTCAGTCTCTTCTTGTTCCATGTGAATTTTAGTACTTTTTTCTCTAGTTCTGTGAGGTATGTTACTGATATTTGGATTGGGGTTGCATCAAATCTACAAAACAGTTTTGGAAGGGTGGCCATTTTTACGATGCTGGTTCTGTCTATCCAGGAATAAAGAATATCTTTTCATAATCACTAGGTATTGTCAACACACACCAATAAGGGAAAAAAAAAGAATTGCCAGTGCTCTGGTACTTTCCTATAGAATCAGAAATTGGAGTAAAATACTACCTTCACCATTTTTCAAGGTCAATACAATAATAATAGAAAAATCATACAAAGACTGTGAGAAAAGAAAATTACTCACCAACTTATGAACATGGATGAAACATTTTATTCTACCTTACAATTTGAAACATCATCTTATAAACTAAAGTAGTGTACAAATAAGCCAGGTGTGGTGGTGCACACCAGTAATTCTAGCTCTCAGGAGGCTGAGGCAGGAGGGTCATTGTGAGTTTGAAGCCAGCCTGGGCTACAAAGTGAGTTCAACACCAGCCTGAACTGCGTAGTGAGAACCTGTCTCAAAAAGACCAAAAAAGAAAATAAAACCCAAATCAAAAAGCTATACTAATAAACAAATCCTGGCTCTGGCATAAAAGTGTTAACAAGCCTTGGTGAATTATGATAATTTCAGAGCAATCAGATTAAGGAATACCATATGATTATTTTGACACATGCAAAAGTAGATAAAAATTTAATATGAATTTAAGATTTCAAAATCTTAACAAATTTATGTAGCTTTCTATTTATAGCTGATTACTACCAAAGCCCTATTTTAAGCATCACGCTTTTTAATTGCAATTAATGTGATTGAGTCCATAAAATATTCAAAGGAATCTATTGAGAAATTCTTAAAATAAATTAGATAATTTATTAAGTTAATTGGATATAACATTTGACATTAAAATTAATAGTATTGCTATACATCAACTACATCAATTAAAATATAAGCTATCAAACTAAAAATAAAAATATATGACTCTAATAGATAAAGTGAAAGTTATATAATGTATGAAGAAAAGTAAGAAAAATACAAGAACAATGTGCATCATTCAGGATATATATAATTTTAATGAATAGGAAAACATTAGCATAACTAATGTTCACAAATTAAACACTACATTTACTGCAACTGACAGTCTTGGATCTAGAAGTCAGCTTTGAAGAAAATGAAAAAATAAAGCGCAAGGATTTGATTGTTTTCATCTCCTGATGCATTTTATTTTATCTACAATTTTATGTTTGCATTGATATATGTTTGCAGTACATAATGACTATAGTTATTGTGGGGTCAGTCCATGTACGTAACACATCTTAGTACTTTTTCATTCCCTTCTTTTTCTATCCTTCCCTGTTTTTTCCAGCTCATCAACTAACATATTTTAAAACCACAGTATTAAACAGTACTTACTTGGGACAATACTTATTTTAATTAATTTGGGAGTTAATTAAAAGATCTTGAAAGCAACACAGCAATGTGCTCACATACCAGCACAATGACGCAACAAGGTCAGTCAGTCATGAAAACAAGAGCTCTGGGTTCTTCGGTGCTGAGTCAGCTGGGTCGTATGAGATTAAAAACTCAGTGAGACTGCAATTTCTTATTACAGACGCTACTCACCAAAGTAAGTCTAATGGATCCAAGACCTAAAAATGGAAAGCAAAAGTTTTAAACTTTTCTGGAAGTATTGCTCAGTCTCGCCTGTGATGTCCTCTGCCATTGGAGGATGAAGTGACATGACACTTTCCACAGGCCAACTCCATAAGTTCTCAGGCTCCAGACTCCAGAATCATGAGACAATTTTCTTTCAGGATGGTTTTTCTTAAAATGTGGACGAGAAGAACTTCTTAAGACAAAAAGCCCATGAAGGAAACAAAAGGCATTTGACACATATTCAAGATAAAAGAGTTTTTTACTAATGTAGGAATAGGTAGGTATAATGTTAAACAGAATTCATAAAAGTGGGGATAAAAGCATTGCCAATGTGTTATTTAAAAACAGATAATGCAAAGGGAAAGGAATTTAGAGAAGACCAAACTTGAAAATTCCAAAAGAGAAAGATTACCATAGAGACTAAGGTGAAATATTCTTTTATACCAGTAACAATTTGTATAGGCTGACTCTTCCAAATATAACTTAGAGTAAGTAAATAGGAAGTCTCATCTACTGAGGTAGATCATAAATTTGTCTGGTAATGTATCACAAAGTTGAAAATACTTTTGCCTGCAGCTCAGAAATTATATTCATATAGGTACATGGCTGAAAAATCCCTGAACAATTCATGAGGACAGAAAACTTTTGATTGAAGAATCATTTGTACAAGTGAAATGTCAGAAACTAAGAAATCAATATCAAAAAAGAACTGATAAACAAAACGTTCTATGTTGACATATGTCAACATGAACAGATCTCAAAAATTGGATGAGAAAGTTGCAGATAATACCACACATTGCTACTATGTATGAAAATTTAAAATATATGAGTTTCGATAGTGACTATGTATGTATAAGACAGAGATGTGAAAATATAGACTTACTGAATTCCCAGGTTGCCCCTGGATAGCAAGCCATAAATAGAATCATGAAGGGAAACAAACGAGACTAACTTAATTCATCATGATCTCATTTCTTTCATAAACATATCTTTGAATTTAAAACAGTTAATATTTGTCAGCCCAAGTAGTAGATGCATGTCTGTGTATGGAATTTTGAAAAGGTTAACTTTTCCCCCAAGAAGTGAAATTATAAGTTAAACCATCACGATATTTGTATGTTGATATATATGCAGCCAGTCAAAGCTGTATTTCATGTCTTGCTTCAGTAATATCTTTTATTCATTAGAGGAAAATGATATTTTTGTATTCTTCCAGTTGCAGTGAAGCAGGATTTTTCACAAACATTTCTGGATTTTGTTCCCAACCTCAAGTGTACCCCACCTGTTTGTAACTCATCCCCTACTGGTGTGGCAGCCGGTGGTATGTGTTCTGTAGCATTGCTTAGAGCCCTCTCTCACATGTGAGCAATGTCTGAGTTGTTTTTTCAGAACTAAAACCTTGGTATTCAGGTTTAATTGTCGTGTTGGCACTTTGCGATAAATAAGTGGGTTTGGGGTTGCAGTTTGAGCAGTTGGTTTCTAAAAGCTTTGCCATCACTGCCCTCTGCTCTGTCTCTGTGGGAGCCAGTATCTTCCAGGGAACAGACGATCTTTAGATTTGTTTCCTACATGAGAATACTTCCTTTAAGGTCTTGAATGGAAGATGTTACGCTAGAATTGGGGAATGATAGTGTCATGATGATGTGATTTCATGTTTCTTCTAATTCTTGGGCAATAGGTGTTTACACGGCTTAAACAGAAGCCGAATGCTGCTCATCGATGAAGAAATGCCCATTTGTCCCAGGATAAGGATATTTGGACTAAACTCAACTTACACTGATGTCTAAAACATGTTTTAATGGAAACAGGAATACGAGGTGTCTTGGGCTAAACATAATTTTATTCCTAGCCTGTTATAAGTAGTGATAACTATCCATGTTGCATGCACTTAGCAATTACCTGAAGATTGTAGTAACTCATGGGCCTATGCATTTTGATGACCACAAATGGAGACACTGAAGATTTATTCAATGATAATGCTCCAGGTACTGTGGAATGGCTTTCTCTGAAGAATGTGCTTGACTTTGTAAACATTTTTTAAAAAAATTCAAGACAGTAGTAAATATTAAAAAAGAACATTTGCTTATAGTTAGACTTGATCTAAACATTTTGGTGCCTTAAATTCTGATATAGTATTTAGAAGTATTATAATGACATTGCATTTTTATAATTTTTTTACATCTGTTTAAGTTAATGTAAGAAATACCTGAAGCAATGGAATTATCTTAAAAGTGAAATTCTTTCCAGAAAATTAAAGATACATTTCTTTCTATTTACAATGTCTGCTTTCTTCGTAAGACCATCTGGGAATTTCTACGTTGGTCTTTCTACCTCCCCCCAAGATAAAGCTTGTAACTTTGGCATTCTCCTTTATGCGGGAGTGATAAGTTACAAAGCTTTTGCCACAAAATTTGGGTGGTCAGCCTGAAAGGGCTCACAGTAGCACTTTTATATAGTTCTTAATTTTTACCCAAAACAATTCCTATCTTCTGGAAGAGAGCAGCATGTGAGCCAGTGGTAAATATTTCTCAACTGTCACACACACAAAATGTGAATGTTGTTGAAAAGAAACATGAGCATGTGGTACACCCACATCCCTGTGAGTAGCTTCCTTTCCACAGCCTCCTGGCAAAGAGAGCTCCTCTGCTGCCTCAGTAATATTATTGGAAGAGCTGGATATGGGGGAGTGAGCGCCTTCTGGGCCCCCTCTCCATTATCCTCTATTGGCCCAAACCTGTGTGGTGTTGGAAGGCCCATCCCATTCCACTTTTCCAAACACTCATTGCATCTCAATATATAGCCCAGAATGTTAACTCTTTTAAAACCTGTACATTTCTTTCTGTTAGTCATCAAGATGCCCCTCACACTCAAATATCCCTAATCATTATATAAACACTCATTTCAATGCAGCTATGTACAACTCCCACTCAGCCCCACCCTGTGTACTACCCAGCTCATCAAACCCTACTACTCATTTCATGATGTCCAGATCAATCATTATCACTTACCCTTTTTGTTAAAATTCTTGGGACATGTTCATTTTCATATTTCTCTTAACATAAAAATAGTTCATCCCTGAGCATAATGCTTTCCATACAACTCTTTCAATTGGTGGCTTCTTTCTCTTCCTTCTTTTCCAATGTGGTATTTCTGGAACATTCTCTCTTCATTTTTCCTACAAATGGACAAACAGAAAGACAGACAGGTTCTTTGAAGATTATGCAATCAAACACTGCAGTCATTCTTAATTCTTGAAAATATAGCTGTCTGCATCAAAGCTTTAATCTCCCTTACTCGAACATTAATCTTGAATCACATTTCTTCTACCTTTGCTGCTTACCAACCTCAGAATCTGACCAGAGTCCAAGCTGAATGCCAGAGCTACAGATCACATATGTTCCATATTATTTTTATGCCCTAGAGTCTCTACTCGCGCACTGGATGGATTATTTCATTGGTAGCACATCTTGAAAGTGGTGGGAGTGTGTGTGTGTGTGAGCTTCTCATGATCCGAAGCTCAATTTGTGTGAAAATAGATGCAGGTGAGAATACATTATATACACATCTCTTTATGTTTTTGTTTCCATGGACCACCCCAATGTATACTTGCTGTTCACCAGTCTTCTAGAGAAGTCCCTTATATTTAAGATTGCAGTCAATGTCCAAGGAAGCCTGGAGAGTGCTTCTTCTGACAGAAAACACTGGCATTGTCTGCACAGTGATGGTTCTACTGGCATGCAGGTTGTGAGAGTTGTGTGGTTACAGAGGTTTCTACCCAGATTTCAGAGGAAGGCCTTGGAGCTCAGGCAAGAAGCGCCCGAGACGGCAATGCATAAAGCTTAAGCAGTGAAGTTGGAGATGCCAGGATTGGAACACCAACCAAGGGAAGCTGAAAATCACCAGTGAATCAAGCCCAAGACAGAGGCTATACGGGGTGCAACTAGCAAGACCATAGGAGTTTTATTTTGGTCCAATGATTCCTGTCCTAATAATCTTCTCTTTTGGAACGGAAATGTTTACACTGTGCCATTATACCTTGGGATTATATAACTTTGTTTTTCTAACAGAGGTTCACAGCTAAGCGTTTGCCTTCTGTCACAGAAAAAAAATTTGGATTGGAGCTTTACAAAATCCTGGAACTGTTGAAACCTTGAAGAAGGGATGATTTGGTTGTACGAGGGCTAGTTGTACTATATGAAGCAGAATTATGAACTGACTTGTCATTATTTGGAGATTAAATATGGTTTAAGAAGACCTGTTTGAGTGTGAAATTGACAAAGATTAGGTTGTGATCCTGAATCCTGACATCAACTTCAATGGATTAAGAAATACCTAGCAGGTTAGTAAGGCATGCTTTTGAGTGTGTCAGAGTGGGTCATGGAGGTGTAACTTTAGGTACTACGTAAGGTTCCTGGCCCCTTCCTCTCTGGCATTCTTCACCTGCTCTGGTTCCTGGCAGCTGTGAACTAAAGAGTTTTTCTCTGCCATACCCTTCTGGCACAATGATTCTGTTTGGAGCCAGTCCATCATAGCCTGAAATGAGCAAATTAAATCTCTAATTTGTGGGGGCTGGGCCTTTTGTCTCAGCAAAGAGAAAGCTGACTAATAAATTGAATGATATACCTTATATATTTATGACTTTCACTTCTTCATACTACTTTGATTATATTTCTTTGTTCTTGTCTCACTTCCTTTGTTTGGTGTATTCATCTTTATTGCATGGAATATTCCCTTGTGTACTTTAAACTGGATAAAGTATAAGTGCTTTTGTCCTTCCCTCAAGATCTATTTTTTGGGGGAACGTGGAGTAAAGAAAAACAGTTGATATTTGGGATTATTATTTTGGATGTGAAATTGAATCATATTCTGCCTAAGTAGTCCCTTTATTCTTTTCTTTTCTTTTTTCTTTTTTTGCGGTACTGGGGATTGAACTCAGGACCCTGTGCTTGCCAGGCAGGCACTAATCCCACTGAGCTATATCCCCAGCCCAACCCTTTATTCTTAAACATGTGTTTCAGAAAAATGATGTGTAATCAATGCTTAATGAGCTAGAAGGCAATATCTTTTTCTGCTTCTTTTATTAGTGGATTAAATTTGATTTCTCACTCAGGATTATATTTTTTTCATAACAAATATGGAGTAAGAATTTCACATGAAGTCAAGCAATGTAATATCACTGGGGTCTGACACTCTTCTCAGCTCCCAAACTGGTATAGATTTACATATAGCTATTTGATGATTGAATAGTTCATTGTCTTGCTAAGACAGCACTGCACTTTATGAGAATACATTCTAGTGGTCTAGAATAAGCCCACTGCTGTGCAATAGAAATTTTATTGGTGATGAAATTTTTTTCCTGTGCTGTTCAATACAGAGAAGCCACTAGTCACGTGTGGCTACTGGGCACTTCATATGTGGCAAGTGAGACTGAGGAAGAAAATGTTTAACAATTAAAACGTTTAACTCAGGCCAGGGATATAGCTCAGCAGCACAGTGCCTGCCTGACAAGCATAAGGTACTGAGTTTTGTCCCCCCCAACACACAAAAGTTTAACTCAAATATAGATAGTTACAGTAGCCGGTGGCTACCATATTGAATTGCACTGTTCTAAACCAGCAGGAATAATGCTTTCATAACCTAAGGAACTTAGCTTCAAATTACCTATTTTAAGACCAGTTCTGAAGATGGCTTGTCTCTTGCTATTTCTAGCACAGGGTATGAACTAAATTACACCTGAGTGATTAAAAAAAACTATATAAACAGGAAAAAGTGGTTGTGATAAAACTTGGTAAACCCAGTTCTCAGATTAAAATAAGACTATTTAGTACATATTTCTCTCTGTAAAATGTATTAAAGCTGAAATTGATTATCCGTATTATTTACATGCTTTAATACACTTTTTAAAGGCATGCTATTCAATGTTATTCCTGCTATACAAATTACAACAATGCAAGTGACTAATTCTTTGTAATTTTCAACAACCATGTTGAAGTGATGCCATTAGGAAACCTTAACTGAAACTCCTATCTTCCTTTTGGGGTAAGATTTTTTTAGCATATTTCTAAAGTATCATGCACATTTTATGTAGTTTAGTTTTCCAGGCATAGTTGTACGTTCACTACTGTGATTGATTAAAACTTTAAATCAAGGTCAAGGAGCTAAGGGACTTGTTGTGTAGTGAAGCGCTGCTACCTGTTTGAAAGATGGTAACTTTTCACTGTTTCCTTGGGTTTGTTTCATAAGGGCACTCATATGATTTATGAGGGCAGATATTTCATGATTTAATAACTTCCCAAAGTTCCTATCTTGAAATACCATTATATTGAGACTTGTTGTTAATACATGTATTTTGTGGGTACAGAAACTGTCAGTCTGTAGCACACGTAGAACACTTTCCAGTACTAGGAGATAATAGTGCTTTAAAATAGGCACCTATGTTCACATATCTCTTGACTACCTCAAATGTGCTCTTCGATAAACCTTGGTGAGTGACTACTGTGACAGTCACTGTGTTTGTCACAAGAGATAAAGAGAAAACAGTTTTTGTTTGATTATGACTAAAGGATGTGCCATTGTCTTATGCACATTCTTCATTTCTGGGACAAACACTTGACACCCACCCCTTAAAGGAGAGGCTCTTTTTGGCTCACAATTTCAGAAATTTCAGTTCAAGTTCTGCAGGGTTAAATGCAGAAATGCAGTAGCATGCTGGAAGGACCTGGGGAGAGGAAAGGGACGCCTGTTGCCATGACCAGAAAGCACGGGACCAAGGGAGAAGCCCCAGATGGAGTCTTCTAGGTCATGCTTCCAGGTGCTCACCCAGAAAGCACACTGAGCTCCAAGCTCACTAATAGGTTAATCCACTAATAGTACCATTCGTTCACCTTCCAAAGGCCTTGGTTGAGCACACGGGGCTTTTGTGGGACATTCTCCACTCTAGCCATAAGAAGAATAGACAGTTATGTGCCAAGCTAATGCTGATTTTACCTTTATACAATACTAAACGCATAACTGAGTGATAAATATTGCATTAAACAAAAGACCACATTCTCTAGCTTTCCTTGTAGATAAATGGAATCATGGGACTATTTTTGTGGTAAATGACATGTATGCAACAATATCTTTTGAGAGTATATGGAGTATTTCACTAAGGGGGGAAATGTGTTTCCTATGTTCACATCTCTTCCTGCAACTTGGAAAACAGGCAGAATAACTGCAGCTGGTTTCCTGGACCACGAAGTGGCCTGAGGAGGAAATCAAGCTGAGGATGTCAGAACAGAACGATGAATGGTATCTTGCTGACTTATTGGAGGCTTGGAACCACCACATAGCTGTAAACATTTAATCTGAGAACTTTTTTTTGTTTCATCTCATGTTTTTAAAGGTGTTCTATGTGTTTAACTAAAAATAATATCAATGGACATTATTAAATAATAGATATGTCCTCTTTTCTAGCTATTTAAACAAAATGTTGGAGGAGGGAGAGATTGTTCCAGGTTGGTGAAGACGTCAGTGGCATTTGAATTAAGTCCTGCAGGCTGAAAAGGATTTCACCAGGTAAAGAAGGAGAAAGAGCAGCACAGAAGAGCAATCAGCACAGAGCAAAGGGCATCGACAGAAAAATAGTATTCAGGTCATTAGCTGGAAATAGTTAAGTGACTGTTAACTAATTTACAGATTTACAGAGTGCACTGGAAGATGCATTAGATCAGATCATTAATAATGGTGCACACTAAAGAATTTTCTTCTTCAGATTATGGAAATTTCTAAGTTAGCAGAGTGGCATAGTCTGGAAATGTACAAAGATAGATTAGAAGTATGCTAAGCCCAAGACTGAGCTAATCAAGACTATTTAGGGTAAAATACTGGGGTGACATATGAGAGATTCTTATAATGAATTATCTATGAAAATGGGGAAGAGAGTTAGAAGAAAGATGGAAATCAATGACCTCAGCCAGGCCCGGTGGCACATCCCTACAGTCCCAGCTCCCAGAGGCTGAAGCAGCAGCACTGCAAGTTTGAGGCCAGTCGGTCCTCACAGGGGGACTGTACCTCAAAAGATGAAAACTAGATGGATAATAAATACATGTCTGTGACATTAGAGTTTGTCAAAAAAAGGAGAGAAAAACAGACTTTAATATGAATTTATCTTAGTATACATGTGCAATATTAACTTTTTCATTTTTTGGTACTGGGAATCAAACTCAGGACCTTGTGCTTGCCAGGCAGGCACTTATGCTATTGAGCTATATCCCCAGCCCAGTATTATCAATAAACAATTAGAAAATAATTTTAAAGGACACCACTTATTTATTTTTTATTTTAAATATAAAAGAATGAAAACATATTAATAGACACACATTTACAAAATAACACAGAAAATACAAGCAATACATATTTTCAGGCAAGGTGATAGGAAATTAACAATGTTGATCATATTACATATTGATATCTTCAAATTGGTTACTCAGATAAACAAATATAGGCATGTAAGATTGGTCAATTAAATATTAACTGTTCCTTTTAATAAGGTAATAGAAATGAGTAGTACAACTATCTTAGCTACCCTATGTATACCTATATATTTTTTTCTGCCTTCTTTCTTTTTTTTCTTTTTCCCCTCATCCCAGTTGTTCTTTCCCTTTGAGTAGTGTCTTTTTCTTTCACAACATCTGTGGTACCTTTTGGATTTTATGCACTCTTTCTGGTTCTCACACTAGTGAGACATGGTGTTTACACGTGTGGGTCTGATTTATTTCACTTATGAGTATGGCCTCTAGTTTAAAGGACACCATTTATGATAGCATACAATAACACAATCTCAGGGGGAAACACAATAAAAAATCTTCAAGATTCTTACACTACCAATAATGAAATTTAGGATTGGGGTTATATAATATTTTTTCTTAGTTACTTTCTTATCTCTGAGATGCTATACTCAACACCCACAAATTAAAGGAGGAAAGGTTTACTTTTGGCTGTTCCTACCTATAGATAAAGCTTTACCACAAGTATATATATGTAGGACAAAAAAGCTTGCGTGTATAGAACTCCATATTATCTACACTTTCAATGCTATCCACCAGGGGTCTTGAAATTTCTTGGTTGTCAGTAGGGGGCATGAACGACTGCAACATTTGAAGGAATGGACTGGGACCAGAAGCCCCCGTGGGAGAGGGACGGTCATCAGCACGAAGGAGCTTAAGTGAAGTTCCCAGTCCGTGGCTTTTACTCTGGTCAGGTGCAGTGCACGTGCTCTAGCAAAGCTAAAACAGCCTACACATGAAAAGCCTCTCGTCTTGGTTACTTCACTGTCCTTGCTGAGATAAAATACTTGACACCCAAGTTAAGTAAAGAAAGGTTTATTTAGCTCACAGTCTGTGGAGGTTTCAGTTCATAATCAGGTGGCCCCAAGGCACAGTGGCACATGTACAGGGGCAACAGTTCAAGGTGGCAGAAGAAAGCAAAAGCAGCAACAGCAAAAGGGGGGAAGCAAACCCGTTTTCCTCCCATACACTGAACGCGGGCTTCCGCTCCCTACGGCGGGAGTAGCACTCACGCCATCTCAGTGCCCTCCCCTTGCGCAGGATGACCATGTTTGCCTGGTGAGAACCCGGCTCTCTGCTGGGTAATTTAAACTCCTAAGCTTCTCAAGCTGATACAGCGTATGAACCATTACACCTCTCAATCCTCTAGTTGGAGAATCAGAATTCAAAAGCTTAGAAATTGCGCATTGTGAGGAATTGAGGGGAATCCCAGAACAGAAGGAGTCAGAAAGTGATTTCCTATGCTTTGCTTATTCTGGTTCTTTGATCCCTGGAAAATACATGTGTGGGACAGAGGTGAACAGCTGCACTAAATTAAACAAAATACATGAACAAAAAGGAGCTACTGACTAAGATACAGCACTGGCAGTTCAAGCCAAGCCAAAAATATTATCTACAAAAGCAAAGTAAATAACATTTATCAATGAATAACAGGAATCAGAATCTCTAATATTTACCATTTGTAATACAGAGACACAGTTCAAAGTCATCCAACATAAGCACATCTAAGAGAATGTCTAGAAAAAATTACAACTAATATATGGTCTATATAAGCAACTCATATAAAATCAAGAAAATAGATCAAGTACAACCTTGAAAGGAAACAGAGGTTGAACACACAGGCAAGCATTTTAAAATGGTTGTCATAATCATCAATAAAGTGAAAAGGAAACCTATTTACAATGAATAAAAATATTCCTGTGGACATTATGGAATTGAAGGGTGCAATTTCTGAAAAAAAATTCTCTGGGTAGACAGCAGCCGAAAAGACAAACAAGATAAAAGAATGAAAGAATTTGAAAAAAAAGTAGAAATTCCTCAAAGTACAAAAAGCAAGAAAAATTTTGAAGAAATAAATGAACAATCTTAAAAGTATGCTTCAGAAGTCAGAAAACTTGTCTGTTGGCTAGTTGGTCTGCAAGCCAAGAATGGATTTTACATTTTTAAAGTGTTATTAAAACAAAAAGAAAGAGGCTCCATGTTCATAAAGCAATACTTGTAACACCTGAAAGGTGAAAGAAACCCAGGTACGTTCCCACGAATGTATATTTGGTATACACATAAAAGAGATTGTTCAGCCTAAAAAGGATTACATTCAGGCTATAAAACAGATAAAGTTGATATTATACTGGCTACTGGTTTGGGGCTCATTTTTGCAAGGGAAACACAGTATAATACGGGACACATACCTTATATGATTATTTATGTTACCCAAAGAACGATATACAAGACAGTGCAGGAAATCTGTCCACAGACTGTAGACCAAGGAATCTAGCCGAGGGCCTGGATCCCAAGGAAATGCCCTGCATGAGTCCCGCTGGAGGCCTACAGCTCATAACAATGCCTCCCACGAGTCCACCTGTAGGCCTAGAGTCCATAACAGTATCTCAGGCAGGCGTGTTTCATGGAAGTGTGCTGGGAAGGCCCAAAGGTCAGTAGTGGAATCTAGGAAGTCTGTGCCAGCAGGATGAAGGATCTGTGCTAGCAGGCTGAGAGGTACACGCTAGAGCCAGGAAGTGACGCTCAGAAGAACCAGAGTTTCCCCAAAAGTTACCACAGCCATCCTCAGCAACAGTGAAGTTCTGCGTTCCTCTGATGGCCGATATCTCATCAGGGAAGCCAACGCAGCAAAGCTTCTCCAGGAGACTGCAGCGCACCAGCTTCCCGTCCAGAGCCAGGAAGCGATGCTCAAAGTGAGGACCAGAGGTCACCCAAAGTGAACCAAAGCCATTCTCAGTGCCAACGAGGTCCTGAGCTGCTCGGAGGATGAAAACAGCCAAGTTCATCAGGAAAGCCAGCATGGTGGGCTTTTTGAAGAGAACCAACAGTTCCTTAGAGCTTCTACCAGCTCTCACAGCCTTTCTCCACTCCCAATACCCTCCTTCTCCTCCTCCAGTTCTGTCTTTTATGTTGCTGGCAGCAATCCCCAGGCGGGCCTCCCACACCCAGCACCATGCTTACTCGGTTCAGCCGGGGGTTATAAGTTGACCACCAGTTGTCAGTCCACTACACTAACTGAAACAATTGAGGCTTCAACATAGGTGAAGCACCTGAGTAAGAAGTGACAGACACAAAAGCAGAGCATGGTGATTGCCAGGGGAATGGAATGTTTCTGTCTCACAGGTGGGGGGGTCTCAATTTTGCAAGATGAAAGAATTCTGAAGATGGGTGGTAGTCGTGGCCACATGACAATGTGAATGACTCAATCCCACCGAACTGTATTCTTGAAAATGGTTATGATGGTAAGTTTTATGCTTATTCTGCCATTATTAAAGTCTAAGAAAGAAAAAGGAAAATGGATGAAGGTTATGAAATGTGGCCTGTGAAGACTACATAGCTTAATATTTGGCTTTTTACAGGAAAAAGTTTCCTGACCTTTGATGATCAAACATGAAGTTAATTCCACAAGGAGAGGGAAAAAGTGTTTCAGAAAAGTATTTGCAAAAATAATGAATCAAAATTTTCCATATTTGGAAAAATTCAAGATTTGAAGATACAAAGTATTAGAAGTCCAAACAAGAAAATCACCAAGCTAAGACACATCGCAAACAGTTAAAAGCCCCACATAGAAAGCAAATACAACAAGTAGCAAGAAAAGAAATGACTTACTGCATAAGGGTCAGCAAATACTTATCTTTACGTTTGAAACTGCAGATCACGAGAGAGTGGAACAACATCATTAAAATGATGAAAGAAAGAAACTGTCAGTGCAGAGCTCTGCATCCAAGTTATCACTCAAGGATGGAGGGGAAACAAAGACATTTGCAGAGAGAAGAGAACTAAGGGCAGCAGATCTGCACTACAAGAAATTCTAAAGGAAGCTCTTTAAGATGAAGCAAAAAGACACAGATGGAGACTTGTAACCCCAGAAAATAATGATGAATATTACAAACGGTATGTACTTGTATGAATGCAAAAGTCTGTCCTTTTGCCATTTTCCTATATCTTTGAAAAAACTATAAATATATCTAAAAGTAGTAACATGGTAGGGTTTATTTTGTATGTAGGTGCAGCATATTTAACAACTGAAACACAAAATACAGAAACTGTATAGTTCTGTATAATAATTAGACTTCTAGATTTTACACAAAATAGCACATTGTAGCATGGAGTGTGGACTCAGAAACAACCGGTGAAACAGTAAACTCAGATCTTGTATTATTTAAATTTTGCCGACATCAATTATCAGAAACTTACTGGTTTAAGAAACGAAATAGTATTACTATACAGTTCAATAGATTAGAATACCAGCACAGATTTCACTAGTGTAAATCAAGTTCTCCCCAAGGCTGCATTGCTATTGTAAAGTTCTAAGGAGGGGTGTTTTTCATGTTTGCTTGAATTGTGACGGAATTCAGTTCCTTATGGTCGTAGGACTGGGAGGCTTGTTTGCTTGTAGGTGTCCCTGATAGCCACTTCCAGCTTCTAGAGATCATCTGCAGTTTTGGATCTTGTCCCTATTTTTCTATCTCTAAAATCATGTGTTTGCTCAGTCTCATGTTTTGAATTTCACTTCTTTCTTATACTTTCTCATCTTTCTCACTGTAGGGAAAGAAATGTGATTAGGCTGGGCCGATCTGGACAACTGAGGATACTGTCCAAATTTCAAGGGGCTTAACCTTAGTCACATCTTCAATATCCTTTTTCAATACGTGATGACATATTCAGGGGTGCTGGAATTAAAACATGGACCTCTCCGGTGGCTACTGTTCCACCTATTCTAGTGTCCTTTTCTCTAGATTTTAAGTTCACCTAAAATTGGAAAATACTGTTACTTCGTTGCTAAAGTACCCAAAGTCTCAGTTTATTGTATTAACTGGAGGTCTAAATTCTCATCTAAATCTCTTCAGTCCAAAAATCTCTAATTTCATCATCTCATTTATGTGCGGGTGAGGTTTCTGGACTAATCCACTCTGGAACACAACTTCCCTCCCTCCTTGTGCCTTTGAACATGATATAACAAAACAAAAACAAAAACAAACAAGTAAAAAAAAATTTAAAAATGTAGTAGTATTGGATAACAGCTTTAAAATATTAATACAAAGGTTAATGGTTTGAAGGAAAATTATTTATAGTGATTTCTGGGTCCAAAGGAATTTAGAATTTAACCTAGGCAAACTCTCTATGGTTGGTAATCTCTGTGAATAATCCTCTGTGGAACTAGGCTGCACTCTGAATTTGAGAATCTATCCTCAGAGCTATACTTTGATTTTTTTGAAGACAGGATCTTGCTTTGTAGTTCAGGCTGATCTCCCTATGTAGTGCAGGCTGGCCTCAAACTCACATCCATCCTTCTCCCTCATCCACCCAAGTAGTTGGATTACAGTTGTGTGCCAGCACACCTGGTTTGTACCTCATTTTTTATAAAGAGTAAAAGGTGTTTCTAGCTGCATAGTTACACAGTCTATTCCCTGATTATGGAATTTGGGAGTCAGAAAGCTCTTATTTCATTTTGCACTTTTTCTTTCGGTTCAGTCTGACAACACTTACATTGTCATAAAATTTAAACAGTTTATGGGTCTCCTGTGTGTGTCACAAAATTCAACCCATCACAAAAGACATGTCCACATATTTTCCTAGACTGTTTCATCTTTATTGTGTGTTATCTAAATGGTGGAGTGAGACTCTCAAGATTTTAAAAGCTGTCTTGTTTGAGAACATTTGTGGTCCTGCTTCTATCTCCTGAAAGAATTTTTTAAAAAATGATACTTTAAAACTTTTCACTTTTCTAAGGTATTAGTACAGTGTTTACACAACATAACTTTTTCTTTTTCACTAAAGGTATGCTTTCTTGACAGTAAATCTCTTTTTGTCTTCTTAAATTTTTCTGCAACTTAGAGAAATTGAGGACTTCCAGAGCTATAGTCCCATTTTGTTTAAAGGTTCTTCCTTCAATTTCTCTCCCTCTTCAGGTTTTACTTAAACAGGAAAGAGAAACTAGGCCACTCATTCTTCATTTCACTTGGATGCTTCTTTTGGCTAACTTATAAGTTCATTTTTTACAAGTTTCTTTTCTGTACTAAATTCAACACTAAATTATACTATCTTTTCAAAATGCAGTGCTGGGGATCGAATCTAGGGCTTGTGTATACAAGGCAACAGCTCAGCTACCACTGAGCCACCAGCCCTATATTATATTAAATTTAGTACAATTACTCTAAGTGTTCTGTCATGATGCAATAAAGATCCCCTTCTCTTCAGTTTTAAATAATATGTCTGTCACTTCCTCTGAGACCGCCTTAGTGCTACCGTTCACATCTTCATTACTGATTACATCTTTTCAAGAAAACCTAGGCTTTTTCTATCAGGCTTCTCAAAAATCTTCAAATCTCCAATTCCAAAACATATTCCACTACCACATTTTCAGTATTTGCTCCAACAAGATTCAATTTTGAGGCACCAAAAGTCTAAGTTTATTTTCTATTGCAGACCAAACATGTTACTACATATAAATTTATTGCCTTATGGTTCTGTACATCCTGAAAAAATGAAAACATGATGCCAACAGTCTTTCTTTCTTTCTGCAAGTTCTGGAATGGATTCTGTTTCCTGCTCACTTAGCTCTGTAGTAGAAATCAGTTCCTCGAGGTTCTGAAAGTGAGGGCCATTTTTCTTGTTGCCTATAGACTGAGGAGTGTGCCCAGATTTTAGCGCAGCCTTAACTTCTTCCTTCCTTCAAAATCTGCGAGGGTAAGCTAAGTCCTTTTCACTGTTAAGTATTTCTGAAGCTTCTCTTTGGGGATCTAAACTGCTCCCCAAAGGTCTCATGAGTTCAGATGGTGATTGGATCATGTGGGTTTGGTACTCATCAGATCATTTGCTTATTGATGACTGCAGTAGCTGAGCGCGCTGTGAGGAGGTACAACCAGTTTGGAGGTGGTTCCACTGGGCAGGAGCTGGAAGGGTGCATTCTTACTCTTGGTTCCTTCCTTCTCTCTCTCCCTCTGCTTCTTGGCTGCCAAGCAGTGAAAACCCCTCCCCCCATGACCTTCTGCCATGCTGCGTCTGCCTTAGAGACAGTGGACCATGCGCTAAGCCGACTGAAACTGTGAGCCGCAATGAGCCTCTCCCTCTTTACGGTGTTGAGTGTTTTGCCCCAGGGATGGAAAAGTGGCTGAGACATTTTCTATTTAGGTTGTACCTCTTCCTGACCATAGCTGAGAAAAATGCTCTGCCTCTTAATAGAGTTCCTTCCCCTCCCCCAGATAATCCAGGGTAACGACTTGCTGTCAAGGTCTCCAATCACATTTTCAGAGCACTTTTTATCATACCAGATCATAGAGTCACAAGTTCTGAGAAAGACATCTTTTGGTGGCCTTTTCCTGCCTATAACGCTAACCATTTCAATAATTAACTTAATCATGAGTTACCAAAACTGTGACTAAACATAAAAGAACTCCCAGCTGTATGCTGTCTGCAAGAGACAAATTTTAAATGTGGAAAGGCAGATGTATCCGAAGTAAAAAAGAGGTATCATGCAAATCCAGAAAAGAAAAAGTCTGGAATAGCTACAATGATGTTATATAATATACATTTTAAAACAAAGATAAGGGCTGGGGATATAGCTCAGTGGAATAAGCGCTTGCCTAAAACAAAGATAATACCACACACAAAGAGGAACAATTAATAAAGATAAAATATTCTAGTTATCATGAAAACAATACACTTGAAAATGTCTTCAAAATGTGACTAAAACTATCAACCATCTTGACTTAATTGATGTTTAATAGAGCACTACACCAAACAATTGCAGAACACATATTCCTTCTAATGTGGTGGTACTTTTAGCAGGAGAGAGCATAATCTTGATCATAAAACAGTTTGAGTACATGTTTAAGTGACCTGCATAGATTAATTTGACAAAAAGTAATAAAGGGAAAAGTAAGGAAAAGAATAGCACGGAGGTCTACTGAGAGAATCACTATTTCTTCTTCTTTCCAATTATAATCAAATTTATCACCTTTCCACAAGGTAAAGTGGTACTATTTTTTAGGACCAACATCTCTGAGATGAAGAAAGCTAAAGCTGAGAGACACAGAGTAAATAAAAGGAATATTTTACTTTTTCAGCAACTAGATAGTTTTGAACACATGAATTTGTTACCTGACATTGAATATCAAGACAAAATTGTAACTGTTCCCTAAGTGATCTCTAAGGAAAATGGCCCAGGGTTTTTGTCCTTTTATCACTCAAGTAAAATCTTTACTTCCTTATGGGTTACTTTAATTAAGACTCTATTCCCAACCTGTAAGAAAGACACTCAAACACTGCTCACCATTACTAATCGAAATGCTATTCAACTAACTTTGAGTTGAAAAATTTACTTCCAAGAAATTATGTCTTAAGGAACTGTTTCTAAGTAATAAAACATCTTATTGAAAGTCTATAGTCTAAAATATGTCAGCATAAGTGAGAACATATTATTTGATTTATTTATTGGTACACGTTTGTGGTGCGTGAGGAACACATTCCTCTTGGGCAGTGGGTACATATAGATATTCCACCTTGATCCTTTTCACAGCCCCTTTTTCTTCCTTCTGTCCCCCTTTCCTTCATCCCTAACTCCTTTTCCCACCTCCAAAAGGTCTAGAACATTTTACAAATTATGTATTCCTATGAAATCACAATCACTATATATATGCTATTGATATAATATCAATATGTAAAACTTGCACTTTATTGCAATTCCAAGAATGGGCAGGACTTTAAGTCAGTCTAACGAAGACCCAATCATTTCTTCTAAAATTGAAAGAACACATCAAATTTCCAAAGACACATAGACATATCTTATTGGTATAATTTGCATATGAAGAAATAGTCACTTACTGTTCTGAGATAGTAACCTTCAGTATTTAACACAGGTTTCTGTTTTTCTAGAAATTGGTCCTACCCTAACCTATGTGATTGTTAACTGTACGTATCACCTTGAAGCAGCTGTGAAGTGCCTATCCATTTGGTCCGACGTTTTACTGAGTCTCTGAAGTGACTTTTGAGGAGGCTGACATTGGGTCAATAAGCTGAGTAACATAGATTACCACCCCTAATGTTGGTGGGCTTGAGCCAACTGAAGACCTGAACAGCACAAAAATGTCAATTAAGTGGGAACTTCTTTTGCAATGGAAGCTGGGACATAAGTCTATCCCTGTTCTCAGAATGCAATCACCAGTTCTCCTGGTTTCCACAATTTTGCCATTGGACTAAAACCACATCTTTGGCTTTCCTAGTTTTGAAATGCAGATGTAAGGATGGAGTTCTTATTCTCCACAGTCACGGGGACGTATTCCTTGCGAAGGACAGCAGTCTATACATGCACTCACTGTCTCTGTCTCTCCTGTTGGTTGTGTTTCAGTGGTGATGCCTGACTAATAAACTCACTATTTCCAGTACAGCTACATGTATGAATTTATACTCTTAGCTGTCTCCTTCCATGTATAAAATATTACTCTGTAATAATTGTCTCTTATGTTTAAGTTCTGAGAAGGCTGGAATAGTGCCTCTCTTTCTCATCTTTTACCTGTGAATTCCTTTGTATGATATCTGACATGTATAAAGCAATAAATGACAGCTGTTGAATGAATGAAAAAAATAGATTCATTTTAGCATTTCCAATCTGAGTAGTATTTATTTTCATAAGGTGAACCTCTTCTTCACATGTTTTAAGTATAATTTAACCACAGATAATTAAAATCTAGGAAGACATTACTGACTGGCTATTAAGTCATTACTCCTTTTGGTCTCTATGTAAGTGTAGCAACTTATGGGTTTCTATTTACTGTTTCAGTTTATACATCTCTGAAGAAAAAAATGACTCTTTGATGCATAGTATTCACCATGAAACTAGACATTCGCATGGAATGGGGTGTTTCTGGGCCCAGTTTGGCACAAAAGCAATCAAGGTCCAAATGTGGATGAAAGATGACAACCACGAAACAAATATACTTCTTCCATTTGCTCAGTCACTTGTTCAAAGCAGGACAACCATTTTCCTGGAATAATCAAAAGCAGAGATTGTTGTGGGTAAACAATTATCATGCTTGAAAATTTCTGATCTTAAAGGGATCACAATTAGGTAGCTTTCATAGCTGCATTCAGTGCCCTGGAGAAAATAAGAGATGTAAATTTGTAAATGTGTTGACATGTAGATATGCATCGATATTTTTCCTTTTGTTGAGATATGTATACTAGCCAAGAACAGGATTTTTTAAAGCAGGACAAGAATGGTTAAAATTACGATTCTTTTCCTTATTCTTTCTGTAAACTTTTTGTTCTGAAAAACACTTAACACCAAATGTCTAGGTTTTGTACACATCAATAGCAAACACAAACAAGAAATAGAAAGAACACAGAGACCATTATCGATCCCTCTTTGCACAAAAGGAGTTGTTTTCTTTGGTACTGGCTTTAAAAAGTGGTCTTTTCTCCCCCTCCCTCTCTCCTTCAATAAAGAAACGAACAATTTATTGTGTGAGCTGGAGCTGCAAGGAATTATTGAAAAAGAACAAAAACAAGTATTCTAGCAAAGAGAGAAACACATTTCAAGCCAGACTTATCTACTCACTTGGATTTGAGCACATGCATCTTTCAGTGTTCCTTGAGTGAGTGAAGTAGAATGGAATCCTGAATTGACAGCGCCTTGTACCCAGCCACATGACTGAAATACCTTTTCTATACAATTGCTGTGTGTTCCATCCCTTTTTATTCTTTACATTGTTGTACCATAAATGTCTAGTTTAAACTGGAATGCAGTTTCATTTTAGAAAGCCACTGCAGAGCCATTCATTTACATATGTGTTATAGCAAGGGGAACATCCTGGCACCCAGTGTCCTGGCATGCTCCACCATGTGAACAACGACATTGATATTTCTCTCAGAAACTGATATTCATGATTCTATATTTTAAACTAAATTTGTAAGAAAGAAGATCTTCTTATCCCTTAAATTGTTACAGTGTCCTCAACTTTACATATAACAGTATTACAGATAAGGTTTTAAAAAGTTAATGGTGCACATTTATCAAAACAGAATTTTTTTTAAAAGCTCAATACCATGATTAGCATCTATTCTGTTTCTCATCCTTCATTTTATATTATTTTTATTTTTTAAAAATAAAAACCCGACAAAAGCAAATACTTCAGTCTTGGAAGTTGAACACTCATCATCGAGCCAAGGGATGACTCTAAGGGTGCAGTTCGATACCAAGCTGGAGGGAAGGGTGAGAAGAGGTGGCAACTTGGGAGTAATCATGGTAGAGATAACACTGAAAACCACTAGAGTGAGTATAAATAGATGACCAGGACTGAGCCCTGGAGAAAGCATGAGGGGGGCAGCTTCATGGAAAGTTTAAAATAGGACCAGGGTATGGTGAGTGCTCGGTAGCTGCTATTATCAGTTGGAAAATGCACGTACATTAAATAGAAATAGCTTGGTACTTAGCTTTCTTTATTTAATATAGTGTCATAAACGTTCTGCTCTACCTCGACATGCTTTGCTTAATATCCCATTGGAAGCACATAGTTTTTACTACATTCCAGATACATTTTGTTCTGTTATAAATCACACCATAATAAACCATTTGAATATACATATTTTCATAATTTGAGTAACACAAACTCCTACAAGTAGAATTGTCTTGCAGTGGTCTGTTTCTTGACTGTAAGAAACTGAATCAGCATCCCAATGTGGTCATTTTTATTCTAGAATAGACAAGTCCAATCCCAAGTCTTTCACACTACTCTAAAACAGGGTGCTATCTCAGACTCAGCATCAATATCTTCAAGATTTAGGTGTGTCTTGAATACAGGTATGGTCTTCGGTAAGTCGTTTCTTTACCTCATAGGCTTTTAGAGGGTCTTAGTTTTCTTATCATCTTGCTTTTAAGGAGTTTACACATTGTCACTTTGTCCTAAAAACAACTAATAAACTAAATCTCCTGAAAAAAGCCCAGCAATCCTTCGATCCTTCAGAGCCAACCACTGTTTGCAAAATTAGACACTGCCAGATAAAGAGGATAACAACTTCTCAGAGCAGAAACCCACTAGCAGTAACCTCCACACAAACCAGGACCGGTTAAAATTCTAAACTGTAACTAATGAGTTCCTGGAAGCCTAGTGTGGACAACTTGGAGATTTAAAAATTCCTTGTGGGTTCAGTCCTATCCCTGACTTTTATGGGTTTTATGTCCTCTACCAGATCTTCACAGTCAGTATTGAAGGGTAAAGGGCTTTTGATGAAAGGAGGGGAAAAGGAGTCATCTTAGAATGTATCGGAGCCCTCTATCCTTAGCAAGGCCTGGCCTTAGCAGGTGCTATTTTTATCAGAATCCTAACTTACTGCAGCTTTGGCAGAACTTACCCTACCTAGAAAAAGGGAAATATCCAACTCCAGCTGCTTCTACTTTTCTAAGTGGAGGACAGGAAATACATAACAGCAGCCCTCTCCAGGGAGTGTGACCTACCTCAGGATTGGGGAAGAGCTGAGACACACTACTGAGATCACAGGCCAGGGAGACGGGTTCACCAAGAATGAGTTGCAATCATGGAAGAACTATAGATTGCTGCCTCTCTCCAACCTGTCCCTAGTAGATTACTAGCACCTATTTACAACTATTTTCTTACTCAATATACCATGCTCATTTTCAAACAAAACACTGTAAGATGTACTAAAAGGTAAAAACCGTCTGAAGAGTCTAAACAAGTGTCAGAGCCAGAGTCAGACATGAAATAAATGTTTGTGAGACCAGAAAGTTTTAAAAATTTATTAATATGAAAAAGGTTGATGACAGCTAAGCAGGATTGTCATCTTGATTGGACTGAGAGCTGCCTGTGACTATGGCACACTCCTCGGTGTGTCTGGGTCGGTCTCGCGCACGTGACCCTGATCACTCCATTTCTCGCATGCTGTTTTCCTGCATTGCTACTTGGACACAAGAAAATGAGACACTTTGCACCACAACACCCGTCTGCATGGATGTTTCTGCCTTAAGCAGCAGATCACAGGCTGAAACCTCTGGACCTGAGAGCCAGATGAAACCTCCCCTCCTTAGGTGTGGGCATTTGGTGCTTTGTCCTGTCAATAGGAAAGCTGGCCAATGCCTAACTTTAATAGAAAAAGTGGATAGTGTGGGAGGACAGTGGACAATGTTACCAGAAATATGGAAATATTTTTTCAAAGGTCAAAATGAGTGCTAGAAATAAAAAATACTATAATGAAAATGAAGAATGTCTTTGGTGGACTCATTCATAAGTTGGTCTGAACACAGCTGAGGAAAGAATTGTTGAGCTTGAGGTGAGGACAATGGAAATTTCCCAACTGGAAAGCAAAGAGCAAAAGGACTCAACATCTAAAACAGAATGTCTCAGGACGGAGGGACAGCTACGAGAGTATAACATATAGTTAACAGGATTATAGAAGGATAGGAAAATTATACAAAAATAATACTTTAAAGACAGTAATGACTGGCTATTTCTCTCAAGTTAATGCCAGACAGCAGAACACAAATCCAGACATCTCACAGAACAATAAGCAGGGAAACTTAGACGTACATTTAGAAAGGAAGAGCAACTAGAAATAAATGAAAGTAATGTAAAAGTTTTATTTTTCTTACGTTTAACTGATCTGAGAGATAGCATTTTGTTTACAATAACAGCACCGCCTATTTAGAGTTTTGTATTCTTATGTATATATCTGCACATAGGTATAGAGGAAATCAATGACAGCAATCATACCAGGAGACAGGATTACTGTGTTATTATAAGGTACTTTTGCTGACCATGTAACCAAAGAGTATTGTTTTAAACTGAACTTGAATTAGTTCTAAATGTATATTGCAAAGCATAGGAAAGGAGAAAAACTGGAATCATACAACATGCTCAGCTAAAACCACAAAAGACCAATAAATTGTGAAAGACAAAAATAAATGCAAAGAACAAAGACAGCAAAGACAAATCAGTAGTTACTATGGAATACATGAATCCGCATATATCAATAGTTTTCATAAATGGCAATTAAAAAGCAGATTGTCAGAGTGTATTAGAAAACCTGATGCTACCTGCCAAAACCTATTTTAATCAGAAAGACAGATGGACAGACACATGCACAAGAATGGAAAGAAGTATGTTGTGCTAACACTAATCTGAAGAAAGCAGAAGGAATACATGAACTGTATGTGCATGAGTTTTACAAACAAGGAAAACTGTCAGGGTAAAGTTAAACTTTATATAAATTTAAAAGTTCAATATTCCAAAAGACACAAAAATGCACCTAAGAAGAGTGTCAAACGACGAGACAGGATTTGACAGAACTGTAAGTAGAAACTGATGAATCCACCATTACAGCCGGAGAATTAAAAACATTATTAGTGCGTGTTTGCTATACGCAATGATCACGTTCTCCATGGGGAATCAGTACCCGCACAGAATATATCTCAGTGTATTTTTCTATTTCCCCCTTCCCTTCACTCCTTCTTCCCCTCCCCACTTACAAAAGCTGTTTCCAATTCTTTCCTTCCGTTCTTTCCCTTTTTCAGAACCTGTCCCCTTGCTGCCCCTCCCCCCCCTTCCCTCCCATCTGAACAAGCTCCTCCCACTTCCCAGCATTGATCTTTCTCTTTGTTCCTTGTTTACCCTTTGGGTTTCTCACACAAGAGAAATAATGGAAAATTTGTGTATCTGACTTATTTCACTTAAGATTGTGTCTTGAGATGCATCCATTAGTCCATAGTTGAGGGATTTAGAACTTCCCTAACAGAAATGAACAGAACAACCAGGGAGAAAATCAGAAAAAACACAGCTGAACTCAGCAACCTCACTGTCAGAGAGCGCACAGGTGACCTTTATAGACTGCTTAAGCTAACACAGCACATTACACGTTCTTGATGGAATACTTAACAAAGTACAGGGTATCACACCCTAGGCCATAAGGAAACATACAAACAAATTCAAAATAATAAACAGCCTACATTTCTGATCTCAGGCCACTTCAGGAATCAGCTAACAAAAGTTTTAAATAAGAAATCAGTAATGGATAGTTTGAATATACCCGAATATATGAAGATTAAGGAATATACTTCTAAATAACACATGGGTCAAAGAAGAGATATCAAAAGAAATTTAAAATTATTTTGAAGTAAATGAAAATACAATTATCAGTATTTGTGGAATGTAGTGAAAGTAGCTTTTAGGAGCATATTAATGACATAAAACTGCATATATTAGAAAAGAGGAAAGATCTAAAATAACTAACCCAAATTTCCACTTTAGAACACTAGATAAAGAAGTTATGTGTGAAATTCATATTAAACAGAAAAAAACTAAAAAGTTAAAGCAGCCTGTTTCAACATTCAAAAATCAGTTCAAGTAATTCACCATATCAACAGGCTAAGGGTGAAAAACTGCATAATTATAACAATGGATAAAAAAGCATTTACAATTTCTAACATCCATTCCTGATAAAAACTCTTAGAACACAGAACAGAGGGTTACTTCCTGAAATTGCTAAGATCAAGCATAAGAAATGTACCCTATCGAACAATGGCTGATATCACGTTTAAAAGTGCTGAAAAATCTGAAAACTTTCATCACAGGATTAGGAACATGGCAAGCATTGTCCCTCACCATTACCTGCCAGTGTTTCCCAGGAGTATTAGCTAATGCAGCAAGGAAGGAAAGGAAAATATACTTTTAGCTTGGGAAGGAAGAAATAAAACTGTCTTTGCTCACAGCTAATAGAGGGTCTACATAAAAAGATCTAAAAAATAAAATATTCCAGAATTTGCAAGTAATTTTAGGAAGATTTACAAGAATAAGAAAGTCAATCATTTACTTATAGACCAGAAATGAGAAAGTAGATTTGAATCTAAAAATATTAGCTTCTCTATTAGCTTTCCCAAAATGATACATGTAGTTATAAATTTGATAAAATATGTGCAAGACCTGTAAGATGAAAAGTTACAAATCTCTAATAGAAGATATCTAGTCACTAAATAAATGGGAGCTATCTCATGTTCACAGGTAGAAAGACTCAGTATCATCAATATGCCCATTCTCAGTATGATCTGCAGCCTCAGTGAGCTCTACATCAGCATCCCCACAAGCAATTTTGTGAAAAATGAAGATCTGATATGCAGGCTTGTCTGAAGGGGCCAAATACCCCAGATAGTCAGGTTTGTATTGAAGAATAGACCTAGAGGACTGATACTACTTTACTTCAAGAATTATATAAAACAATGGTAACAGTGCTAGATGTCCTTGTGCACACACGCAGAAAGGAATCTAGACACAGACCTTACATCACTCAGAGAAAAAATTGAAAAAGAAATCATGGCGCTAAATGTTGAATACAAAGCTATGAAACTCCTCAGCTGTAACATAGGAGCGAAGGTAGACGGCGTTCAGTGTGGGGACCGATTTTGGAAACAACACCAAAGCCACCATGAAGGAAATGGTCAAGGCAGATTTCATGCAAATTAAAAATTTGCTCTGTGAAAGGCAATGTCAAAAATTTAGAAGACAACTCATACAGGAAGAAAATATTTGCAAAAGATGTCTCATCAGTGACAATTATCTAAAATACGCAAAAATGGTTTAACCCCAATAAGAAGATAATAAGGAACCCATTTTTTAAAAAGTGAAAAAAGACCTCTCCAGACACTATACCAAAGAAGTTACACAGATGAAAAGTATGGGAAATACAGTAAGCCGCTTAACATCACGTTTATTAGAGAACTGCAATAAAACAACAATGCACTCTACCTACTCGAGTGATCAAAATCCTAAACACTGACAAGACCAAGTACTAGCCAAGGTATGGAACAATGGTATCTCTCATTCATTGCTTGTGGAATGCAGAATGGTATGGACCCTTGTAAGACTGGCAGTTTCTTATGAAATTAGGCATGCTGTTATCATACAGCTCAGGAATTGTACTCCGTGGTATTTATCTAATGGAGTTAAAATTTATGTGCACCCCAAACCCAGCATACAGAAGTCTATAGCATCTGTTCATAAATACAAATGCTTGGGAGTAGTCAGCTGTCTTTCTGTAGGTAAGTGGATAAGGTAATCTAGACAATGGGGTATTATTCAGCATTAATAAAAGTGAGATACCAAGCCAAGAAAAGGCACACAGTGTTAAATGCATACTACCACGTGAAAGAAACCTTTTGGAAAAGGCCACAAACTATATTATTTCAACTATATGATACTCTAGAAAGGCCAAAACTATGGAAATAGTGAAAATGTGAGCGACTGCAGGATTCTGTGGGTGGGGAGACACGAAAAGGCAGAGCACAGAGGAGTGTGAGGGGCGTGACGCTGTCCTGTGCACCAGCACAGTGACGGACACACGGTATTACCCGTCCGTCAGAACCTGTAGGACACACATCAATAAATGTGAACCCTGAAATATATGCTGAACTTCGGCTGATGGTACCATGTCAAGAAAGGTTTGTTGATTTTAATTATATTCCTCTAATAAGGAATATTGGTATCAGTGAAAATTTTGGATGTGTGAGAGTTGTTTATGGGAATTCTCTGTTGCTTTTTTTTTTTTTTTTTTGGTCCAGTTTGCTGTAAAGCAAAAACTACTCTAAGAAACATAGAAAGGATCTAGAAATAACTTTTCTAACTAGAAAATAAATGGATTGTAAAGCTTACCTGGTAATACAAGTAATACGATTATTGGAATGTATGAGACAAATACAAATGTAAATTATTATGGTATGGTATGGTCAAGATTATCACAATAATTGAGAAATTGGTTTGGAAATAAAGGGTAATTAATTTAGAAAGGAAACTTTTCTGAAATAAGAGAATATGAATGCAAGTGAATTTTATTTCAAAATTACCTAAAAAGTGAAATGATCAGTTCTGGTAATAATTACATGATTGTTTTAGATGAGAAATTGTAAGCTTTTATAAAATTTTTTTGAGTTTTGGAAAATTGATGCTTACAACTTGAGAAAGTGGTAATAGAAAAAGATGTCAATAAAGAAACAACTCACTGATCTTTACATTGAATTTTTAGGTTTCCCTTGGGCAGAAGTTTCTGAAATCTTGACATTCCATTTTTTTTAAATGAATTCTGAAAATCTCAGGCAGAACAAAAGTTGGAAATTTTTCAGACAGCTGAAGGACTGCAGCCTTTATCCCTAAAGGAGATATCTTTTAAAATCATGTGTGACTTTTCCTTTCTTTGCTAGTCTAAAATGTGATCAGTTACCCATATTTAGAGTAGATCCCTTAGTATTGGAAAGAATGAGCTCCAGGACCTCCCATGGACACTCAAGTCCTTTACATAAAATGGTTTAGTTTTGCACTCATTTACATAAAGTAGCTTAGCTTTGTGTATGACCTGAGTATATTCTTCTGCATACTTCGTCATTTCTACATTACTTCTACTGTCTAGCACAATTTAAGTGTTATATACATAGTTGTTATACTGTATTGTTTAGGGAAAATGGCAAGAAAATGGTCTATAAATATTTAGTACAAGTGCAACATTTTTTCTAAATAGTTTCATCTAATGCATTGAATGCAATGATTCAGAACATGCAGATATGAAGGGTCCACTGTACAGTTGTATTGCTTGAAGGCTATGTCAAACATGGTGCATTTCTCCACAGGGACACTAGAAAACAGAATCTTTCTGCTGTGCCCACATAATCTGAAATAACAAAGAGCAGTACAAAAATGAAAAAATCAGAAATATGCAATTGTATTTCAGAAAATATACAAGAATAAAAATCATTAATAATTTTGATTAGAAGAGTATGTAGTAAAAGAATTAGAGTTCAAACAAAAGTAAATATATATATATATATATATATATACACACACACACACATATATATACACCCACACCCACACACCCCCATATATATATATATAAAGATTGCTGCTCCATTGCTTCTTTATTTTTCTATTTATAGTATTTATAATACTTACAATACCCAGAGTTTTCTAGAGAATAATGTGAGGGCCATGGTATTACTTGGCCACTTAGATATTGTATACATTGTGTCAACTTGGGGAGTCTAGAGGTTTGCCTGAGTGACTCAGCAGGAAGCCAGGGTGCTTACTTTTTATACATCCTGAACCTATGGAAGAGTAGGGTGTGGAGATTATGTGAGAGCTACATGCCCCCTGGGCGGGGGTAGGCATTTTACAATGTAAGGGAAGGAAAGAGGCTGCTTGCCTCCATTCCTCACTTTTGCTGGTTGTTTTTGCTGTGCTCTGCTGCCATGAACGTTTGTCCTCTGCCATGTGCCACTCTGCCTCTGAGCCAGCCAAGTGTGGACTGAATCCTCCACACACTGTAAGCTAAGTAAGCCTTTCCTTCCTTCATTTTGGGCATTGGGTATTTTGTCTCAGCAATGAGAGAAAAGTAGCCAAGACAGAAATTCTGAGAGGAGAATAGTTTAGAACTTTATTGTCATGAGTACCTCACTGGCTTCTGGGACCAAGGAATGGAGAGGTGGTGTCGAGTCATCTGGAGTCTGAGGAGAAAAGGAGAGAAAGAGCTATGACCTGGTTTTGTAAAACCCGTTCTGAGGATATGAGTGGTGCGGGGGATCTTTGACTTGTTCTTTGACCTGAGCTTGTGATTAATAAGGAAAATAAGCATTGTCTTACAGATTTTAATTCTCTTTAATTTTATTTTTGGAGATATCTTACTATGTGAAAAGCATATGTGTAAGCATCATGTTGTCTCCCTAGCGTATGAACCTAAAAGATTAATAAAATCTGAAAGGTACAATAGATATTGTGAAGAGAGAAAGAAACTGCTCAAAAGGAAAGAACAACTGGGGTGGGGGAAAGGAGAAGAAAGAAAGAAGAAAGGGCAAAAATAGATATATACTCACACAAGATAGTGAAGATAATGGTACTACTAATTTCTATAGCTTTATTGAAAGGAACAGTTAATATTTAATTTTCTGATCAATCTCACATGCCTATATTTGTAACCAATTTGAAGATAACAACATGTAATACAAAAACCATTGTTAAGTTCCTGTCACCTGGTTTGAAACGTTTTTATTGTTGTTGTGTTGTTTTGTCTTTGTCTTTGTTAATTGATTTTGCTCTCTCTTTAAAATAAAAAAATGTTGCACAACAGAGTTAGAAAAAGAAAAGAAAACTGAAGCTTCTGGTGCCAAAATAGGAAACTAAAGAGCCAGGAGTTGAAAGGAAAAAGTGATCATCTCCTCACTTTGTAGCAGTAGCTCCAGCCCCAGGAAGAAGAATGAGCTAAGGCAGTGTTCACTTATGGTGAACAGCAGGAGAGGAGGAGGGCCACTCACGGCTGGTCCTTAGTCCCTGTCCTGGATCAAGGGGAGGGCTCAGAGGCCGCACAACCCAGGTAAAAGCCAACCAAACCAACAAATGAGACATGTGCTAAAAGATAACCAAATATTTGCTGAATTGGAATAGGCAGTTAAAATGATCGCTATGAGGGTTAGAATTGATTTTAAACATATACTTAATGATTTACTCTTACACAGTGACTGGGCTAAGCTGAGGGCATTTTGAACATCAATATGCCTAAACTCATTACGGGTAAATGGGTTTAACAATGTTTTATCAGATTGACCCCGGTGCTCTGTTTTCAGCTGATATTGGCCTAAATCAATTCAGAGAAAATCAGATTATAGCCTTACACGGGAAGGGGTTTCATCCCTTCTACAAACTACTGCATTAATGCTCCCCAAATGTATCATCTTTGAAGCTCTTACCCCCAACCTGAAATACAAAATGCAACGGATTTGCAGGAGACTTTTTAGTGATTTGGAGAGGTCATTCTGACAGTGTCCAACCAGCAGTGATGATTTCTCTGTATGATAATCACTGAAAGGTATGATGATTTGATCAGTTTCTGTGCCTCCCTTGGAATAATTTTTAAAGAAGAAACTAAAATGTGATGTTTATTCTTAGGTTATTTGTCACTAACCTGCATAGAGTTTACAATTTCATATTTTGAAGTTTCTGTACTGAAATTTTTTTAAAGAAAAGAAAAAATAAAAACAGTGCTATAATATTTCAAAACAAGATTGTAGAAGAGTAACAGTGGTTAATACATCGTGTTGTTACCTTCAAAGTAGTTGCTCATATGACAACATACAGGCGTGAAAAATTGATCAAACTGTAGGCACAAACTTTCTCCCCAATGAACCAATAGCAATTAGTAGTATAACTATCTTAGTCTTTGGCATGTGGAAAGCCAGTTTTTCCAGAACCATTTATTAAAGAGGCTATCTTTCTTCCAGTGAAAATATTTGGCTCCTTTGTCAAAGATAAGGTGGCTGAGTGTGCTTGTAGTTGTGTCTGCATCTTCTAATCTGTTCCCCTGGTCCTCGTCTATGGCTAAACCAACCTGAACATTTCCAATCTCATCTGTTCTGAAATTTTAATTTATTTTTTTCCTCAAAGGACTGCTGGCAAATACACCACCTCTAGAAATACGTTCTATTTCTTATCAGGTTAAAATGATAAATAGTACCAGATACTCTATGCTTCAGATTGTTTTTAATAAATCAATTTCCATGATGATGGTGTCTAAATATGGAAACACAAAGTCTTGCTACAGAGATTGTCTGCTGGCTCATTAAAATTAAAATTCATTACAATTTAAAGGGGTCTAAAAGAAGAATGCTACTGGCTCATTAATATTTGAAGCATTCAGTTTATAAGACTTACTTCTCACACAAGCACAAAAGATTAGATAAAAAGAGGAAAGCTTTATCTCTAGCCACCCAGGTATGCATCATTTAGAAAGGCAGTGTGGGTTTCTTTACATGAAGAGGAGAGGTGGAGAAGGTTGTGTGAGTGTGATCCTCTTTAAAATAAACTGATCTGGGTTTTAGTTTTACTGTCATAAAGAGATGGAATAGGCTAATGGCCAAAGGGAAAAGTCACCAGCAGGACTTAAGTTGCAGACCTCTCTTCAAGAAATCTCATCTTATCAGGCTGCAGGAAACCAGTCAAATCAGATCTGAGGCTTGCCACATAGAGTGACCCTTCAAAGCTTTGCTTTCAAATCACTGGGACTCCTCAGGTCATTTCTTCCCCGAGTGACTTCCCTGGCATAGATATTAGTGTCCTCTGTCCCTGCTGAGAGCTGCACACAGTCCCACAGAGATGTGTGAAATAATGCAGAAATAAACCATCCAACAAATCCTCTTCGTCATTCAAAAGGAAGAATCAAAATGCACATATAGCACACCCTTAACTCCGGAGGGACCTGACAGACCAAGTTTTCATTGTCTGTGTAACAGAACATATGCCAGCTGGTCATTCAGTGATGCGGACCTCACCAACTTGAAACAGATCCTAATTATGAATAATTATACAACGTGAGAAGCTACTCTGTGATGCTCATATGCAGTCTCCTTCTAAACGTCCATACACTGGTGTTTAAATTGAAGTTGCCAGTTTTGTTATTCCATTTACAAGAGACCACTTCTAGGATTTTACAGTAGCCCCCACATTTGCATTAAGTGTCCTCAGTTCCACAGTAGACACCCCTACTTCCCTCCCACGTCATCTGATACACAGTAACTCAACCCATTAGTGTCCCTGCCGTCATTCTCTAAGCTCCCTAGTTTCATCAAAGTACATATTAAAACATGGTAACCAGCTATCAACGTGGTACACTACATATGGTCTGAGCAAGATAGAGGCCTAACTACAGTCTTCTTATTTTTGTAAAATTTAAGGTTTTATAAAACGTTTTTCATGAACTTACCCTGAATGCCAGTCAATGAAAATATTTACTTCTTTTCTGAGTAAACTATTAGATTTGCTTGAAAAGTAATACTGTATTTAAAATTTATCCTCTTAAATTTTACCTTGTTAGTGTTGACTTTGATCTGGATCCTTGATAATTTTGGGTGATTCTTTATCATATTTGTACTTAAAGGATAACTAAACAGGGGGAAGTAGTGAGTTTTGCAGTTTCATTAGAAGGGGACCTATAGGTAGTCATCAATTGCTTTTACGTAAGCAATTGGTTACTTATTTAACTGACTGAAAACTGATGGAACTGTGAAAGGGACTGTAGCTTATCTGCAGGAGAGAACTGCTCAGGTGGCTTGCTGAGAAGACTGTCATATCTTTAGTGAAACCATGGTTCCTCTTGGTCAGCAGGATCTTCCTTTGTTAAATATTAGAAGTCATGTAATTAAAATCCTACCCAAATTTATTCATCTATGGATGCCATTTTTTTTTTGGAAATGTTTGTCTGGAATTTAAATTTATCTTTAAGAAAGTTCATTTCTTGTAAAGTATACAAAATAAATTTTAAAGATGAGCAGACTGTCATTAATTGCTTTTCCTGAAAGATGCGTGCAGGTTCTTTTCCACAGCCTGGATTATAATTAATGATAAATAGTAATGGGGCCTCCAGAGCTGGAATCAGGGTATTGTGAGTATCTGAGTTTGACTGGGGTCACTTAGAATGAGTTTATTTTAGTTCCATGACTTATATCTCTGGGGCCTTGGTCTGTGAAGATGATGAATATGGAAATCTTAGTACGAGTAAGTACCAATTGTGAAATTACATGTATTTACAACATGATGCACCCATCTTCACACTTTTTCCTAAATTTCCCTAGAAAATAAATTTTATATAATATTCTTGGTTAAGATACCTTCTTCATAAAATGTTCCCAGTACTCTAGAGGGTGTTTACTATTAGCTACACAACTAAAATTTTTAACTAAAGTGAGATACTCTCTAAATTACTAGAAACGATAGAACAAAATATACATACACTCAAAATTCTTGGAAAAAAATGGTGAGTAGTAAATTTATTGAATTCAGTCAGTTATTCTTTTTCTCATGAAGTTTACTTAATAGAACTTTGCTTCTTATTCATTCTCTGAGCATTTCTGTGAATTTTACTAAATGTGCTAAACCCAGGAACACTATTTGATTCATCTTAGTTGAATCCAGTCTTTCCCACTTTTGGCATTTGTCCCAGATCTCTTTTTAGCTTACAATCTCTCCCTTGCCAGAGGTCATGAATTATTGCCAAATATCTGTGCCAATTCTATACTTGAAGCATTCCTGTGAGCACAAGTCCTTTCTAGTCACTAAAGAGAGTGATCCTTCACGTTCATGGCGATTGCCATCACATGTTTGATGTCTCCTTTACTGTTTAGAGCAGAGAAATTGGTCATTCAGTACACCATTGTGGAGTTTTCTTCCAAATCCAACTAACTGTACATCATGGAAGATTATAACCATGTTTTCTTAGTCTCAAAGGGAGAAAGCATAGCCAATTTCAAGATTGGTGAATCTTTGGACATTATAATTGTAATTCTGAGAGTGTGATACATTATGAGGATAATACTTTCACAGAGTGCGTGAGTGACATTTTTTTCCAAGCCACTAGTTTTGTAATTTTGGCAAGCATCTTTCTTTTTCTCTTTTGACATATCCAGCCACCAATTGCAACATATGAAAGGCTGTGTTTTGAAATAAAAAGTATTCTCCCCACAATTCTGGCTGGGTTTCCCTATCATTTTCCATCAGAATTATACAATCTTTGAAATGTTCCAGAAAATATGGACATGCTTATCACCAGTACAGGACCCTATCCAACACACTGCAAGATTATACATCAGGATCACGCTCTTCCTAGGGTTTTGTACACAACGTACTTCAGAGTAGAGGGATGCGGGTAAGGAGGGTGGCACTGCCTTCTTATGTGACACCAAAAAGGAGAAAAATTGTTTCATTATTTTCCCTAATGTGAAAATTCTTTAGGCAAAATGACTGAACTACGGGTTACTGATATTATGAGGGGCACTATACAGTATAAGCCTTTGGTACAAGCTGAAGGATTTAATAAAATGTTATTTCAGCTGCTTGAATTAAACATTATTGGCCATACAAAAGGCAAAATAAAGGTATGTGTCTCTGTTACAAGCCTAAATCTTTCAAAATGGAATATTTAGACCATTATGTCTTCACATTTGCTTTTGAATAGGTAATGACTACACTCATCAAATTTTTAATATGATCCCTAAAGGCCTTTGCATTAAAATGTGAGAGTGGGTGGGAGTGATCTCTGTATTCCACTATGACTCTCATTAGCAGCAGATGATCCTTTCAGTGTGTTTTGCTTGAGTGGCTATTATAAAATTCTATTTTTTTCAAAGAAATACTTTTTAAGATCATAGAAAAAAGAAATGGGGTGTTCAAAGGTGGAAAATGATCATTCAGGAAGTGCTTTTCTTGCCTTGAGAGCTCTATAATTTTCCGGGCAATATTGCCATAAAACATCTCATATCATTAGAATGATTCTAGTGTCAGAATCCTGCTATACTTTAACATCATCCTTTTTTCTTTCATTTTAAAATGAAAAGCCAAATCTTTATGGGTTTTAAATAAATAATTGCCTTCACTCTTTCTTGCTTCCCAGTCGCCAACCTTGATATTACCTGGCTCTTTATATTTGGCTTCCTCTGGAGCTTGAGGTTGTGCCTGGCCTATACCAGGTACCTACCACAGGACACGGAACCTTGTTATACTGAACGGGTTCATCCCCGACAGTGATGCTGCTCAAACAAGCTTGTATCCTAACTTCTGAACCTCATTAAGGCGTTCCGAACTTGTGCCTTTCCCTGTAGATAGGAAGACAAAAACTCGTGTGTTTTATAAAAAGACAATTAGCTGTGAAAATAGGGAGCATTGTGAACAGAGAAAAATCAGTGTCATCTATACAATTTTATTTTTGAAAACGGTTTTTTCAAAAGGTTGGGAGCAAATGAGGACTTTTAGGTTCTGAGAATGGAAACCCAGCCTGGCAAGCGACAAGACGCCTCGGGATACTGCATATAGATCAAAGTTGTGAGGTGAGCTTTGCCTCTGTAAATAATTAATTGAATGTATATTATATAAATAAATACTTGTCTCTGGGAATCACAGCACCCTCAGGAACTTTTGAACACTAATCCTGCTTTGGGCAGCTTTTTCAATTCACAATTTTAGCATCTTTTTTCTGCTTGTCTTTGAAGGAGAAATCCCTCAATTTCTGAAGAAAACAAAAGTGTAAATAATACCTAATAGCATAAATTATTGTGCACTAAGAACAAAATGAGGTTACTGTGAGGGGAGATGTTATCAGCACGGGATCAAGATAAAACAATGTTTACCATTAAAAATCCACAAACTCTAAGAGTTACAATTCCTAAGGAGCCCCACGGCCTCATATTTGGTATCACTAAACTACCAGCAGCATCCGCTGTCAGTCACACTTCCTTATTTTTCAAATTAGTCAGTTTTCACTAGTATTATAGAGAAAACCATGGGATAATGGCCTACAACTCAGTGACGGTAAAATTAAAGACCTTGTTCCATTCCTGTATTTCACCCTCTCATGACACAAAATGTTCCAACCCAAAAGAAAAATGATGGCAAATGTTTGTTAAACACTTGTTCCCGTAAACATTATAATTCTCTGGTGAGAGAAAAGTCAAGAAGACTGTGTCTTTTTTTTAGGAACAAGTCATCTAAAATAGGTGCTGGTGGTATAATCACAGGAAGTAGGAAATTTTGTTGTAAATGGGTTTGTTAACGCGTAACACTGATTTGTTAACTGACGTGGATGTACATCTACCGATTCTTTGCTATTGATGATGCTATTTTGTAACTGGACTCCTTGGTATAAATCCATTTCATAACTTCATTAAGGGAGCTGTGCATAAAGGGAGATTTGGGTAAATCCTTTTTGCAATGTGAGTAACAACCTTTTCATTGATTTGCTCTGGAAATCAGAATTTGATAGATTGTATTTTCCTAAATTAAGGAATTACCTACATAATTAAGGCAAGAAAGCAACATTTCCCTGAAGGTCTTTCTTAGCTACTGTTGGCAGTCTGCTTTGGGAATAGGTAAATTGGTGGAAAAAATATTTAATGAGATACCTAATAGACTTTTCAAAACACATGGTTTAAACTTCCATTTCTTGTTCCACATACAGGAAGATGGACCCCATGGATTTAGCGAAGGTTTCCTCACTTTCTGTTGAGGCTGATAGGAGGTCAGCAGGGAGGAGGACAGAATGACTGTGCTGCTCGGTTTCTGAGTGATACCTCTGTGCTCTGCTACAGTGTACGGCTTTTGCTAGTTGTGCAACCATACAGCTGCCCTTGGCTGGATTCGCCTTTAGTCCTAGATGGTAACAACTCCACAGTGCTGCTAGCCATTGAATACTGCTCCATAACTGGTGCTTTATTAAACTCAGCCTTTCACAGAGGTCCTTTATCAAAGAAGCAGTCGTCTTCTCCAATATTTGAGTAGATTATCTTGTTTCTTGATCATATGGAAAGTTTTGCCATATGGTAAATAGCAAAATAATTTTAAGAAGGATATAAAAAGAAACTTAAAGTGCATTCTTCCTTCCACACAGACCTGCCAATTTTTCACTAAAGGAGAAAACGCATGTGCCAAACCTCAAGAATAATGATGCTTTCTGACAAACCAAGGCTTCCTGGGAAAGCTGAAAGCTGTCTTCCTTGAGATTTTCTCAGACCCTAGGTTTCTGTAGAGAGCTTTAAGGAAGAGAGATGAAAGATGTACAGAGACGTATCTGTACATTTCCGCTCTTAGATGTAAAAGATAGGTAAAAATATAATGTGTTTGGTACATGAGTATAGTGGATCCCTCTTCATTAATTTGGAGAAATTCTCGTTGCACTATCGCCCAGTCTGGCCAGTGTCTGGTGTTATCGGACATACTAGTTCAGCAAATATTGAGCACCAAAGATGGATGTGTCTCCACAGGGCGTGTGCGGAGCTCTACGTTTCAGTGCTTGCTCTCCCGGCATTCTCAGTCTTTCAGTCTCACCAGAAAGAAATTTTATGTAAGCAAAACAGTAGTTTCTTTAATTTAGAATGCAGTTGCTTTTTTTTTTTAATGCGAAAAATATAAGCTTCCATTTCAAGTCTGCATAAACCTAACAGGTAGATGAAACTATAAACAGATAGGACTTTACAAATTTCCCAGCACAAACAGCAAACCTAAGTTTGAACTGAAGCGATACCTACACTTTTTTCTTCTTGTGTCTTAGAGTAATACCGGTATTGATTATCCTGAAAACTTGCTGCTTCACAAAAATAGAAAAGATCATGGTGTAGCTTGGCTCAGAGAAGTTATAGTCTCACAAAACGATAAAGGTAGGAAATAGGTAAAGAACATTTATGTGTTTGCAACACTTCTGATGTTTCTTTTTTCATCTCTAACAATTGTTGTAGTCACTTTTTCCAGCCTCTTCTTTGCCACACTAATTTAGTCTCAACTGTGTGGTGCCAGCTGCTGATAGAGACGGCGAGATTAAAACTTCATGCTGGTGCAGAAAGCTGATCTCACTCTTCGAGGCTTTTTTGTTTTGGCCATGGGAAGTGAAACTGCCTTTCATTTAAAGCAAAGCAATAAAATGCTCTACAGATATCAGCTACTGCTTTTCAAAATACGTATTACAGTAAATTTTAAAATGATCCTCCCTGCTTTTCTAGTAAATAATCAAGCATACGGATAGCTTTTCTTTTGAGACAGGGTCTTGTCGTGCACTTCAGGCCAGACTTGAACTCACCTTGTAGCTCAGGCTGACCTTGATCCCACAGCAACCTCCCTGCTGTGTCCTCCCAAGTGCTGGGATTACAGCCAAGTGCCACCACATCTGGCCTTCAAATATACTGATATCTCAGTTTCCTAATTTAAGTGTTTTCACTGTGCTCATGAAACTGGCTAGCAAAATTCAAATAGGGTAAGTGTGGAGGTTGGGCTCAGAGGAGAAAGTGCAAAAGTGTTATTTCTTTACTGCTGGCTTTTCTGTACCCAAACTTCCACCCACACTTGCCCCACACTTACTGTCCTCTTGTTATGGCAGCAATTAAGTGTACGGATCCTACCTGGGCTTCAAGCACTAGGATAATGCTTTCTTAAGTATTTGATAACTGTACAGTGCATTATGCCTATCTGTGTTCTTTGTTTTTCTTGCACAAAAACTGAGTTTGCTGAGGACAGCAGGTTTTCAATTCAGTTTACATTTCTATATTGGAAAACATGTCATAATGTAATATGGTGGATGCTCAAACAAGTTTGTCTAAATTCATGAATGAATCAGAAGAAGAAATCGTTGTTTACAAAAAAAGTTTTCTTTAAATAAAAAAACCCCTTAATTTCATGAATTCAATTGCATCCATAATTAGAAAACAAACCATTAAATGCTGTCGAGATCCTCCTTGTCTGTTTTAGGAGCCAAAATATTATGAATAGCAAGTTGAAAGATGGACATGTAACATCTGTGTATGGAGGAGTATCTGCTCTGATGGTGGGAGAGACTTAGTTGTCTCTTTTCAAAAGTGTGTCAAGCAATGAAGGAAAAAATTAAAATGCGGATGAGCAGGTATGATTTAGAACCAGTATGCACAGGGAGCAACAAATGCTTAGCAAGATGCTACTGAGAAACTGAGCTTGGTAAGCAGCGGTGATTCATGGCCTGTGTTAAATTTATGTACTTCTGCTAACCAGTGACAGTTGAAATCCAAACACTAAACACTTTCAAGCAATCATTTTAGTATGTTTAGATTTTGCTTCAAGTGTGTAAAATATACTAGAATAATTTTGCTTTAAGCCTACTTTATGTATAAAATATTAGTCTCATAAGTCCCTTTGGCACTTAGTAAAATAGAGGTTGTGGGGACAAATATATTAATATTAATTTATCTGTCATTTAGGATACAAAAATAGAGATTCTTTGAAAAAGGAAGTTATAACTAAAACTACAGTCCAGGTCACAAAGGAACTTGTTGGTAGAAATACTAGAGATGAATGAATGGCAAAATTAGATATTTTTCCTTAATGCTTTATTCAAGTTTTGATCATGGTGAAAGACCGTTTCCAGAAATGAATTAGAGCTGCCTGGAATTTATAAAATCAGGTGGTGAACATTCGCTATAGTACTAAGTTTCTTAAGTACAACAGATCTGAATGCCCATACTTCCAGCTTCTCGGTTCAAACTACAGTTCATAATGATGTAGATTATGTTTTAAAAATGCACTGAAATGTACTCAACAGATGTCTGTGGAGACGCCTAATGAACTGAGGGTTCTCCAGTCAGTCCTCCATGCTCAGCGGTTAAAGTTCATTAGGGATATAGAATATAATTTCTAATATAGATACTAGATATGGGCTAGCCTTCCTTATAGGGGAGTCAAACACACTGGCGGCACGATGAAGGCAAGACAATGATCCAACAGGTTCTGCCTCTTACCTGAAACTTTGGTCTCTAAGTCTCATTAAGTAGGGAAATTCTTGATTTATACATTCTGTGCAGTATCTGCTAGATGGTTTTTGAAATATCAACCTTTGAAACTTTTAAAGAAAAACTACAAATAAAATTGCAAACACTTTTCTATTTTAATTTTTACTTTTGGTATTGTACATTTGCAGTACATAAAGATTGTGCTCAGCACGAGGTGGGTACAAAACACATCCTTATTCCTTTTATGTATCTTCCCTCTCCCTCCATCTCTTGGTTTCCTTCCCACTTTCAAAAGATCTATCCCGTGCCCAATTTTCTATGATTTATTTTGCTCTTTAAGTTAGTGATACTTTGAGTTTCTCATATGAAAAGTGATGCAATATTTAAGCTTGTGTGTCTGATTTACGTCTTAAGAATTATTTCTTGATGTATATTGTCAAATTGCACTTTCAAAAGAGTAGAAATTTTCATTTCCTCCAACCATATTTGTTTTGAAAAGTTTGGGTTATTTCCTGAAAGACTCATAGGGCATTTGTTTGTCTTTAATACCTTTATTTGATGTTCTATAAATTTACTTTTAAAACGGAGGGCAGAGTAAACTACAAATGGTAGTAGCTTACAGAATAACAGCAAAAACTAAAACAAAGTTGTATTTGACAGTTCTTGGCATACGGAATGTCCAGGATTTTGAATAACCTAATCTCTGAACCTGGAGGACAGCTGCATTAAATGAGTGGGTCTTTATAGTTAGTAAATGAATATTGTTGTTTGAATTGTAGAGAATATTATTTTTAAAAATTATTACTTAGATTAATTTTGGTCAAATTGTTCAATAATAATTTAGAAGTTAAAGCAAATTTGATGCTGGGAAAACTTACAGGCATTGTAAAGAACAAAACTGCAGTGTTATGGTTGATAAGTTGTGTCAACTTGGGGAATCTGGAGGTTTAACTGAGTGATTCAGCAGGAAGCTGGGGTACTTACTTTGTAAACATCCTGAGCCTGTGGAAAAAAAGACATGGAGATTGTGTGAGAGGTTCACAACCCCTGGGTGGGGTAGGCTGTTTACAATGTAGGAAAAAAAAGGAGGCTGCTTGCAGCCATTCCTCCCTTTTGGCTGGTTGGTTTTGCTGTGCTCTGCTGCCCTGAACAGTTTGCCCTCTGCCATGTGCCACTCTGCCTCAGAATCAGCCAAGTATGGACTAAAAACTCCACAAACTGTAAGCAAATAAATCTTTCCTTCCTTCATTTTGAGCGTTGGGTATTTTGGCTAAGCAACAAGAGAAAAATAATCAAGACATGCAACAAATGCAAATATTTAAATAAACAGTATAGGCTGTTGGAACAACTATGAAGTCATCACAATACTAAAGAAGTGATTCCAATATAATGGAATGATAAAAATCCACACAAGGTGTCATAATGCCTATCAATAGTATAGATTGAGAAGGAGTATTATAAAGACCGTGATTATGATAAAAGGTATGGGAAAATTATGAAGCAAAAAGTAAATGCTTCTATATTATTTTATATTAAAGTAAGTTTCATTTTGTCAAAAATTAAAACATGAATTTCACTGGTATTTTAAAATTATTTGCAAAGAACACATTTTAATAATATGTAGTAGAACTGTACTTTCAAAAAGCTTTGTAGTGAACATTTTGATCATGCTTTCAAAAAGGTCATTAGTCATTCCAGTTTCTAAACAATCTTTAGGTTTTATTAACACACTACCATGTGTTAAGCACTGTGGTAAAATATCTTACTGATCAAAAGTTATATTCTTCACTAATAGTTCAACTAAAAAACAGGGAAGCAGGTTACGGTTTGTGTAAGTTTCCCAGAGTTCACACCATGGAAATTTCATCCCTAAATTCACATGTTTAAGGTATTTGGGAGTGAGGCCTTTGTGATATATTGAGGATTAGATGAGGTCAGAAGTAGAACTAATGGCTTGAGAGGGAGAAGATGTCAGGCCTGAGTTGACATCCTCCCATGCTTTCTCCATGTGATCCCCTTTGCCATGTTATGGAGCAGCAAAGAGGTCCCTACTAGATATCAGGACTCTGATATTGGACTTTCCACCCTCAAGAACTAAAATGAATAATTTTATTTACAATGAATTATCCAGATGGTGATATTCTGTTATAACAGCAGAAATCAATTCATAAAAGGTTTAAATTATGGTATAAATACAAACTGAAGAATAGTATACTGTTAGTACTATAAATGTAATCAGAGGCTCTTATACTGTACAGAACAGAATGGAATAATTAGTCATTGAAGAGACTTTGACTCCTTGTTTAGAAAATCATTTCAAAAATGGTCATATAGGTGGTAAACACAGCAACTTCTTACATCTATAATAGAAAGTGTTAGAACCGGTCTGTTGCAACATTTCTTGACAATAGGTAAACAGCAGTGTCCCCTCTCCTATTCTCATACATCTACATAAATGATCTAGAATATTTTTTGGGTGGAAATGAAGAAAGGAGAGGGAGGGAGTGAAGAAGGAAGGAAAACAGGAATGAAAGACATGTCATAGTTACTTTCTTTATAGCTGGGGCAAAGTATCCAACACTCACAATTTAAAAGAGGAGAGGTTCATTTGACCTCATATTTTAGAAGTCTCTGTCATTGCATGATTTTCTCTAATCAGAAATGACATAGCAAAAGGGTCTGGTGGAGGAAGGCTTCTCACTTCCTGATGGACCTGAAGCAGGGAGAGAAGAAGGAGGCAGGTAGGGAGATCTGTCCTTCTGGACAGCTCCATCGGTGACCCACCTCTCCCAACCAGGCCCCACCCCCTAACAGCATTCCCATCACCTTTCAAATGTCCCATTTCTAAGTACATAGAGCTTTGGGGAGAAATTTAGATATAAAGCCGAATAGTCTGCTTCCAAAACATACATGCATCTCTTTATGCCAGATGGATTTCATCTGTCTGTAAGAATTGCCAGTTTTAACAATTTCAGCATGGCTAAAAAGTCTAAGTCCAGTCTTCTCTGAGACTTAAGGCAAACTTTTAGCTGTAAGCCTCTGTAAAAATCAAAAGAAAGATAACAATTCCAACATACAATAGAACTGGATAAACATTCCCATTCAAAAAGGAGAAATAGGGAGATAAAAACCAGTGGAATCAAAGCCAGTCCAAGCCCCAGAAAGGCAAACATTAAATCCCATAGTTCCATGTCCGGCACTCTGGGAAAACAGCAAGACATAATCTGTAAAGAGTGTGGTGTGCCCCACCACTGTAACACTGCCACCATAATCCCGGTGGCTCCTCTCTTTGGCTGGTTTTGCTTACTCATTGTGGCTTTCTTCAGGTGTTCCATATTACTTGCTTCTGCAGGGTCTGGGGGCTTATGTTTCACCTTCAGCTTCACTCTCTCAACTTCATCCACTACTCTTGTAGGGGCAGATAGCCTGGCCTTCAAATCCTGCTGAAATCCGGGTGGAAGCCTCCTGTCTTCACAACTTTTGCATTCTGCATACCCATAAAAACAGCACTATGTGGACACGTTGAGATCTGGCACCGGCTGGAGCATTAGCTGGGCTTTTTTATCATGGTTGCATGGGTTCTTCAAGTGTGTGAATGGCTGAGCATTGTGAATTGAATTTCAGAGAAAAAATTCTGTAGGCAGCCATTCTTCTTGAACATGGTGCCCTAGAACTCTTCTTACAACCAAAATTTTCACTTTTACAGTTTTGAGCCTGCAAAAGTAGAGCCTTGCAAAATTCTCATACACACTCAAGGCATCTATTCTATTGTCCTGACATAAAGCGCTTGGTTTCTTTTTAATGTTAATCTTTTCCATAACCGAGGTTTCCTCCTCTCCAACTTTGCCAGGCCTCCCATCTTGGGGAAACTGAAAGCTTTTTGAATAGGATTTTTGCTCATGATTTTCATCAAAACCTGGCTAAAAGTGGTGAGCAGTATCTGTGCTGTATCTTGAGTGTGAGGCTGCTTTGAGATTTCCTCTGCTGTATTAATTGAGTCAGTGCCCTTAATTTCACTTTTCTGCAAAGTTTCAGGACATGAGCAAAAGATAGACAAAGACTGACACACATGACCCGGAACCCAGCTGCTAATGGAGTTCTTGTTCTCAGCTGAATTTGCCCCAGCCTGGACTTTGCCATCCACATTTCTATCAGCATTCTGGTCTTTGGAATTCTGACCAAAATCTCTCATCAAGCTCAGTTGACAGCATTTGAGGGCTGTTTCTCAAGCTGGCATCTCTAAACCTCTCCACACTCCTCCCATGAACTAATTCCAGAGGCCTCTGAATCACAAGGTCAGATAATATCACTGCAATGACCCCATCCCTGGTAACAAGATCTTATTTACCTGACACCCATAATTTAAAGGAAGAGAGGTTTATTTTGGCTTAGAATAAGTGTAGTCCTTGACTAGTTAGCCACAGAGTGGAAGGCCTTAGTGCAAAAAATTGACTCTGGTGGTAGCTGCCAGAAAGCAGACAGTGAAGGAGCAAGGGAGGGTATACCCTTCTAGACCACATCCTCAGCGGCTCACCCCTGTTCGTCAGACTCCACCTCCTAAACGCAAGCTAACTAATCTCCATAAACATGATCGTCATCTGCAAAATCTCATAACCTTCGTAGGTTCTGCCTCTGAGGTCTTAATGCTATGAGGGGACTTCTAGAGATGAACCAGAACAAACAACCAAGGAAGAAATTAACAAAGCAAGAAGGGAGGGAAAGGGGAGAGAAAAGGGGAGAGGAAGGAAGAAGGAAGGAAAGTGGCCTTCACAGTGAAGTCGTATAGATTTTTGACTAATTTTACATAAATAATGCTGGTGCATTTGGGGTATTTACCAACCATCATAATTATCTCCAGGTTTTCTAAAATTAAGAAATTAAATTATCCAATGAAACACTAAATTTACCATCTACATTTTATTGTCTTCAAATGTTAGGACCACCGAGTACAATAAAAAGATCCACAATGATAGAAATCTGGACTTTCTTTTGTTTTTGTTCTTGGGTCCAGGGAATCAAACTCAGGGCCTTGCGCTCACCAGGCAAGCACTGTGCTGCCGAGCTGCAACCCCAGCCCTGTACTTTCCATACAGTAATAACTATCTATATGGGCCTAATGAGCATTTGAGAGGTGGATAGTTCAGCTGAGGAAATAAAATTTTAATCTCAGTTAGTTCAAATTTTAGTAGCAATATGGAGCCAATGGCTACTGTATTGAACAGCAGAGCTCCAGGCTGAATAAACACCTGTAAGTCAGAGTCTGTGACTTAATCTCCGCTGAGTCCGATTTGAGAAGGGGCACCTAATATATAGTGGAACACTTGTTTAATTTGCCTTGAAAAGATGAAGTAATATTTTCAGCAAAATGTTATTTTTTACTACCAATAATGTCTTGTCACCTCTTAAATGTCAGTTTTTATGTCCTAGAAGAAGTCCATGTACATGTAAATAGTCCTTACCTTCATTGCTTAGGCAAATAAAATAGTTACTGTATATGGTATTTGACATGGTATATGATATTATTTTCAAGTAACTGCAAACTGGATCAGAAAGATACTCACACATCTTCCTCCTCTAGCTTTTGGCACTTGAGGCAAAAGCCAAAGCCAGAATTAAGTCCATGGATATTTTATTAAGTGTGACCTGGAATTTTGAGTTTCATTGCCGGCTGACACTACAGTTTTCAGAATAGAGCACTTCCTCAACTCTTTGACTATGTTTAAATGGAAAAAAGGGTGTGATTTGAAAAAGAAAATCAAGCAAGCATGGTTATACTTCAAAACTCGTTTTTCTACTCACTGTGAAATATTCTCTGGGTCACAAATACAATGCTGATGAAACTGTAGGGAAGAAATTTTACTCCTCTGAAAAAAAGTCTTGATATTTATGTGTACTCATCACAAACCATTGACAATATGAAGTGTTACATGGTATTTTAAATTATACCATCAATAGTCAAGATGATTGAAAAAAACCCTGAGCAATGAGATCTGTGTCTGTATGTTTATATGTTAGCTTCCTTTAAAGAATTTCTGTACATGATATTTCTTTTTTTCTTTAGAATTATAAGAAAACTTTGGTATAGTTAAAATTTACTCCCAAGACTCATTTCTGCATATAGTTGTACTTGGTCCTGCCAAATATCAAGAACTGATAGAACAGGCCTGGAAACCTAAAGGTTTAGGGTTCACGATGTTAGGAGCCACACCTTCTGGGTTGGTGAATTTTTTTTCTTTTAAATTTTCTGATTTGATGAACTTTATTTGTAACCCTCTTGTGGTCTGTTCAGGCTGCTATAACAAAATACCATGAATCGAATTATTATGAAACGATGAAAAGTTGTTCCTCATGGTTCTGCAGGGAAGCACAAGATCAAGGTGTCATGTCCAGGGAGAACCTGCCTCCTGGTTCACAGAGGGCTGTCTTCCTCCTGTGTGCTCGCATGGCGGCAGGGGCGCAGGGACTGGCTGAAGTCACTTTCATAAAAACGCAAGAGGTAAGTAGAGCCCTCATGACCGAATTACCTCCCAGACACGCTACCTGCTACTGCTATCACTTTGGGGCTCAGGTTGCAACACAGGATTTTAAGGAGAGGGGTATAAACAGGCTCCAGCAGAATGTACGATGAGTATTTGCTGAGCCTTCAGAGTTACTGAAGCTGTGCAGAGAATGACGGAAACAAAAACGTGGAGCAGTCCGGTGCAAAAGTTTCTCAGCTGAGGTTAAAGAAGCAACACTCTTCCCTTTTCTTTCATGCCACCTGCAAGTAATTTTTCCTGGTCTATTTGGTGCAACATTTTTACATTTCTATGCATTTTGTGGGTGATTTCATGGCTTAGTACAGTGCTAAACTGCTGCCAGGGTTCTCAACGGAAAGACAGCAGAGGAAAGAAACGTTAGGTAAGCCGAATTACAGCCACGAATTACAAGGCTGTTAACTTGTGAGTCCAGTGTTACTGAATCAACAGCATGTATTAAACAAAGTGTGTAAATAGAAACACAAATAAAATCAGGGTATGCGTTTTTTGGTTGATGAAAATGTTGCTCATCTCACAGGATCCTAAGCCTTTACTTTCTCTAGAAACAGTGGCTCAGTATTTGCTAATTCAGCATTTGAGACAACTTTCTACAACATAACTACTGTGACTCACAAAAATCAATTGTACATATTGGAGGAATACAGAATATTACTGAATTTAATTACTATAGGCCCAGGAGTATTATTTATGCTCATAAGACACTCTAGGCTACCAACTGGGCCTTAGGATAGTAAAGACTGAAAAGCTTCTAAGGCATGACATTTCTTTTCTTAGTTTAGGAGTATAGATTAGCTTGAGTCCTTAACCTGCCTGAAATGGCATCCTTTGTTGTGTGTATATGCATACATTATTGTCTTTTTGTGTGGAGTATTGTTCAGAATTTCTATGTGTTCTTGACTCACAAAAAAGATTATTGATCACTGCAGCTTGGATTTTGCCCTAGGCAGCATCTGGCAGGGTTTAGTAGGCACTTGGCCAGCAGAGTATTTTGAGCACATATGGCTTGTTAGGGTCCCAGGGAAGAAAGATCAGGGACACTTTGCAATTCTGAACAAATAAGGTTTGCTTTACTATAAAGGAAAAATCTTGAGAAGACAGGCTCTAAAATCCTAGGAAGAATTTGGAGACTTTGATCCTTCAGGTATGTCCATTTTACCAAAATTTAAGGTTATGATGGTCTCAGTATAAGAAATAATGTACAAATTTTAGCTCATAGTTGTCAATCTACATATTTTATGGTTAAATCTAAATGTAAAATAAAATGTCTTGGTTCAAGATTGATGGTGTACAGAGTGTTTTGTGGGTGGTGACTGGCTGACCAACGCCATTCTCCCGATCTTTGATTTACCTTTCCTCAGCCTTGGCGAATCATACTTGTGGTGGTAGATGTAGTCTTTGGGCTGAGGAGTAACAGAGGGCCTCTGTTTCCTATATGGTCAGGATCTCAGTGAAATTTTGGACTATAAATGAGATGAAATACAGATGTCCATCAAGAAAAGTCAGGGCATATGGCTCTGTAGGTCTTTGAAAGACCTGATTTTGGAACTGAAGCCATCGCCCCCCTCTTCACTTGCCGGCAGTCTCTAGCTGTCCTCCCATCTCCCCCTACCTTATCTCTTTACTAGTGAGTAACTAACCTATCATTTCTATTCCTTACCTAGAAACTCCTTGAGGCACATTAAATGCATTTATCTTTTTGGACTAGTAAGTTCTACTTATTAAGTTACTGTGTTAGTGCCTTTTAATAACTCAGATATATAAAAATCTTTTTACTGCTAAACTATGGTTATATATTAGACTAAATCTATTGTCATATATTATTGACTGAATCTGTTTGGTCAAAAGGCAACATGCTGAAGATTTAGCATATTAACAGCACCACCTCTGGGTTTATTCAGCCACTTACTGGAAGATTAATACAATAATTCTTACTTCATGTTGTTAAGATATCTAAATGAGACAAAGTAACAAGAGGGCCATGTAGCTTACTACCTATAGATACATAGTTTGCTGTATAAAAACAATCAATAACTGAGACTATACTACTAATTCTATGCCTTTTGACTCCTAACTACACATTTGTGGAAAATGAGATCTAATAAAGTTAAAATACTTCAAAAAACAAAACTAATTATAAATAGACTTTGGACAAAAACCTGTGACCCTGGTTTACAGGATAGTAGTATTTGTGTGAATCATGTCAGATACATACATTTGTCTCAATTGAAGAATTTACATCTTGAATTTTGATAGTCCTGATGTGCTTTAATGAAATGGAAACTTTGACAAAGCCTCTGGGAGACAACGTATTTTTAATTGAGGTTCCAGTTGTTTTGAAATGAACTGGTCTTTCTTTTATTGCCAAGTATATCTGTAGATCATTAAGTCTCTGAAAAGAGCCATTGTTGAGGAAAAGCTTAAAGATTCATTCGTCAGGCTAAAAAACGAGGACCATGCAAAACCTATCAGGCAATTACACTATTTATTCTTAATTTATCATCCTGCTTTCATTGGCATGGATTTCATGCTTATAAATCATGACACTCACATAAGGTAGGATGGCCTATGATTGTTGATACATACTGGAGTTATTGTTATGCAGTCTTACTAATTGTCTACTATTAAGGTATCACATGAGTTTGTTATAACATTATACAGTAAAACACAGCATCATATTTTCAAGTACACTTTGTCATTGTTCCTAAATGGAGATGTTCTTCCAGAGACAAAAGTATTATCTTCATTCTTGCAATAGGGCAAAATACACAGCTAGCCCCAGGTGCTACTGTACATTGCTGAATAATTAGCAGTAAACCCAGAGTCCCTGGATCTCATTTTAGAGTTCCGACAGTGTTCTCCATTGCTTCAGTCATGAGTGTAGGAAAGGAAACCAATCTCATTAAAACAAATTGTTGCTGGTTTTCTTCCTTTCATAAAGTGTGGGTTGACACCTTAAAGGAAACCTACTCTTAAGGGATGTTTCTCCAGAAGCTCTAAAATAAAAAAAGGTGAAAGTTAAAAAAAGATAGTGGCAAAAAGGAGGAGGAGGAGGAGGACTAGACTATTCTTGTTTATTCCCAGATATATCTGGCCCTGCATTAAGTGCTAACAACTTTTTTGTCTTTGTGACAACCAAAGTAATAGGGCTTTCCCTGCCCACCCTCCAGTAGTTTCCAGACGATTAACTGAACAACTCACGGCCACCGATGATAAATGTCCTTCTCTAACTGCTCTTGGTGTGAGGTCTCTGCTTCTCAGGAGCCTTTGTATATTTGGGGGAGTTTAGATCACTAGTTTTTTTCACAGACATTTTTACAATTCTATAATGAGAGTAATACTAATGCCAAACGCATTCTTATGTTTTCCTGGGATTGGACCTAACCTGTATTTGTACTAAAACATTAAACGCCAGTCAACTGAACAGGATAGCTGTGGGGGTTAAGCAGTTTTCCTTCCTCAGTTACTTTGTTCTGTCACTGTCTCCTGATTTTCTTCAGCTTTTTTTATAGAGCTTACACTGAGGATCATGCTCAGTATCAACGCACATGCATAATTTTGAAATTCTGTAAAATCGGACATTAGAAAAATTAACAGAGGAAACAGAAAAGCCAAGACAGGAAAACTAAAGAGAGGCCACAAAATAACATCAACAATATGGGAACAATTGAAATTGACAACCAAAGCCAACAATTGCATGAAGACTCAGTTAACTGTGCCAACTTCTAAGTGCATGGAGCCTCAGCAACGACTTATATAGCTGAGGAAGCGTTTTAGCCAGAGGAGGCCAGGCAGAGTCTCACAATATGCATTGCATTTCTTCCTGTTGTGTTCCTAATTTCCTCTCTTGAAATTAAATTTTAAAAATCCATAATTTATTGTAAATAACTTGTCGGCACTGTCTGAATTATGTGTGTTCTGTCCGGAGGGATTTATGTACTTGGCTGAGAAGCTTTGAAAGGAGCCTGTGTATGGAGGGGAAGAGAAGCAACTGCTGAAGACCAATTCTGGCCTAGGGTATTTCTGTATTGAATGCTGAGACCACCGTGTCCTGCTTCCCACTTGGTCCCCGCAATGCTGACAGGCGAACACATGTCTGGAATATTTCTTTCTGAGAAATTGGGACAGACCAAAAGAAAGAGTTAAAATACGAAAATACAGAAACTTCCCATAAAATAGTTCAGTCATATTCCACTGTGAAGTCTGTGAGAAAAACTTTCCCCGTGTGTTTCCATAAAACATTTAGTCTACCACTTAGGAACATCCACAGAGTCAAAGGAAGAAGGAATTTTAGGAAGCAAATATTATACAGGTTAGAGAAAACTTTACAGTAAGTGTTACTGTTATATCAAGGTTTAATAAAAGAGTATTGCATGTGTCAGAAAATAATATAGTGCTGTTATTAGTCTGTGTTACCTTAACAAAATACTTAATGCTGGGTAACTTTATAAGGAAATGAGAATTATTTTGATTGATGGCTATGGAGGTCCAGTCAAGATACTGCATCTGGTGATGGTCTTCTGGTTGGCAGAGCTCAGTGCAGGACATTACATGGCAAGGAACAGGAAATATGCATGTCTGTCGTCTGGCTCCTGAACTTCCTATAAGGCTATCAGGACTGAATCATGGATGATCCACCCTAGTGACTTCATCTAATGCCAATCATTCCCCAAGTCCTCGCCTTTAAACACCATAGTGCTTCACATGGAGATTGAATTCCAACATATGAACACATGGTGGGCACACTCAAATAATATCATAGGAGAGGCTGTTTAAAGCAAATAAGCAAGAAATACTTGTTATTAAAATTAAAAAACAACAAATAAAACTTCAGAAAAAGATATTTTCAGACCTGCAGCCACTCAAGTAGTTTGTTTCCCATGTAAGCTTTCATAAATCTACTAGAAATTTGCTTCATTCTAAATCAAGAAATGAGATGACGTGGGAAGTAGGAAGTGGATGTGCCAGTTCTGGAAAGAGAGAGCAGGATCTCTGGAGGTTGAAGTTGCAGGTAGATTTCAGCACTGATTTTTCCAAAACACAGAGCACAACCAATTGAGTTAAAAAAGATGAAAGGCCGCTGAAAAGTCTGTCCAGGAAGAACTTGATATGCTCCTAATTAATTTTTAAAAACTTGGGGACAGTTAGGACATAGAAAATTAAGTGAATAACAGATAGTGTATGAACAAAGTACAAAGAAAATTGTTGAAGAAAGGAAATATAATCCTAGAATACAATATAGCCCAGTGTTTGCAGCAGTATAATCATATAAGCCTTAAATATTGATTTAAATAAAGTTATTTTATAACTACTTAAATATAGAGTAATTTCATACAATGCAGTAGGAAGGGTTAGGTGAAAAAATCGCTAAATCCATGTTTCCCATAGTGATAAAGAAACTACTAATACTTAAGTAATTTTGAAGCACTGATATAACAATATTACTTGATAATATGGAGGAAATAAACATCTACAAGTTATGACAGTGAGCACTTGGGTGTGGGAAATGGCAATTAGGAATAATGCATGTGTGTGTGTGTGTGTGTGTTTCTAGGTGTTGAATCTAAGGGTTCAGGCACTGTAGGCATGTTAACTCTTACTGAGCACCTTCTCATCCTAATTCATAATTCTTATAGCAAAACTTGATGACTCTACCACGTGTATATGTAGTCCTGCGTTGATTAGTGTCAGGAATGCATCCTACACAATGTGTTGCTAGGCAGTTTTGTCCCTCTGTGGACACCACAGATTATATTTTCACAAACCAAAATGTTTATGGTGTTTCTAGGGGATATAATCATGGTACCACCACCATTTGAGATCTGTCATGGGCCTAAATGCTGTTACATAGCACATGACCATGTATATCAATGCTGAACACGAAAAGTTCAAAAGCTTAAAAATAGCCTCTGGTGGTTATGTTTTTAATACAGCATTTTCACTACAGTTTGTCTTAGTTACATTGTTTTATTGTTGCATACCTTAAATGTGATATAACCTTGGATTTGCCATGTATATCTGAAGACTATCTTGTTGTATTTTATGATTTGTTGCTACATTCTTTATATAATATGTGATTATCATAAGTATTCTCCACAGTTCCTTCCAGTGGGATTGTACTACATTTTCAAAAGCCTCTTTACTTCACAAAACTCTCATCATTCCAAAACCGGTTGAGGTAGGTTTGAGGTATTACTAATTTTTTTGTTTTTTTGCATTGTCGGTTGTTTTGTAAATAACTTCAGGATGTGCCGATATTGCCTGCAACACAGAGAAAATTGCTGCTCTCATTTCCAGCACAGGGAAATGAGTGGTGACAGATTATATTTTCAGGTCAGAAAGTCTGAACTCCAACAATATTACTTGGTGATTTGGTGCCACTTTACTCACTTCTAGAGAGTATATAAAAATCTCTCTTTACAGATTTCCCCAATGATTTTCATTACTCTTTATTTCAAGATCTAGTTCAAATTTTCTTTTCTTGGTTTTAAAGCTCTTTTAAAATTTTTATTTCACCTCATTATTGGTTTCTTTCTTTTATTCTCACTGCTTCCTTATTTCTATACACTTCACTGAGCTTTCTGACATGTGGTTGTCTGTTTCAGCGGGTTTCTGCAGAAATTTTGGAGTACAGAAAACAATCTTACAAAACTATTAAAAGACAATGGTGTACAACTTATTGGGCTACAAAACTTAATCAGAAATCTTTACCTGTTGTCTTTAGTGTTCATTCGTCTTCTACACTTTCTAGTTTATATCTTCCTAGTCTTCTGTAGGTGTTAAAACTCACTAAATTTTGCCAATAACCACTTTTTTTCTGATTAAGGAGATGATTTAATGCCCCTGTTGTTTTACTATAAAATGAGAAACAATGCACACTCTAAATGCTACTAAATTTAAGAGACAGTAGTAAATGGTAGACAGTAGTAAAGGAGAGTCTTTCTAAATCAACAGGAAGAATTTAGAAGCCGTTTTCATCCTTAGTAACCCTCGACACAGAGTCATGAAAGGATTACAAATTATTCTTAGATGCCTCTATGTAGAGCACTGGTTAATTGACATGTTTTTTCCTCATTGGCCGGTCTACATAGATGTTCTACCTATTTGATCTGAACAATTTTTAAAACCCATATTATGTTTGTGTTGTAATACAGGGTAAAAAAGTTAACTAAGTCTTGCTTATGAGTCTTGCTTAGACATGTGTTACCTTGATAATGCAATTTTCACTACCATTTGTCAAAAACTATTACTTTTTAAAAGTTGTTTTTCAGAAAATCAGGAAGACTTTTCAGTAGCACAGTAAGTAAACTCAGGGCTTCAGGCATATTTAACAATAAGGATATGACAGACATAGATTTAGGTTAGTGGACACAGGTAACCCTCAATTTAAATATAATAATTTAGTAATGATAATAATTACAGTGCCAAGCTACAATCTTTTAAATGATGACCCAGTCCACAAAAGTTCATTTTAAGTGTAGTTATTTTTAGAGAAACTGTCTTGTGGCATTTCTATAAAACTCTCTCTGGCTATATAAATCAAAAAGTGAATCAATTTGCAACTGTTACAAATTAACACATTTCAGTGTAAGCATTATATTAAATTTGATTTTGATGAATATCAAGATGGTTTGATAAATACTGGAATGACTTAGGTGGTTCTGCAAGTCTTATTGGAAAATAACAAAATAATAATAATTCCCTAAACTTTCCTTCCATTTCCACTTTCTCAGAGGCAACTTTCAATTGCTTTAGGTATTACTATTGATATTTCCCTCTCTGATTTAACTAACAATAATAGTAGAAAATTGTGAATAACAGTAAGATCAGAATATTTCTGTGTCTTGACCTTAGTGTTTCAGATAGTTGTATCACCTTACCATAATGGAGTGCCGGTGATTCAGCTCCTTTAACTTCATGAGTTCCAGAGATAAACTTACATCCTTTGCAATCTTCTACCTTCCTTCTACAATTATTGCATAATTTCGATTGGAAATAGTCAGGGTACATTATTACACCTGTGCAAGTACTATGCGCAACTAAACTATATGTAAACTTGGACTCATTTTTTTCCTTAAGGGAACTTTTTTGTTTTCTTTATAGCTAATAATTATCTTATTTTGTTGTTGTCTTTAATTTGTACGCAGTAATACTTGAAGATGCCCAAACTCTACCAGTTATATAAAATATTTGATAACTTTTTTGTTAGAAATGGTCTTCTGGGATCCTTCTTCACTACACCATTCTTGCTCTTGAATTCCGTCCAATTCTGTCTGTTCCTGGTATTTCCTATCATTTGCGTTCTAGAGATTTAAAATGCCTCTTTCTAAAACACAAAATAATCCCATTTTAAGGGTTTTGTATTTTCCCATGTCTTAATTATACCCTTTTTAGTAGAGCACTGCTATGTTTTCTAAGAAAGGATTAATGGGAGGCCGACTTTGGAAAGTTACACATGAGTGTGTAAAGTTGTCTTCATCTGTCGTTACCACTGATTTGTCAGTTGGGCTAGGAATAGAAGGAAAGAGAGTCAGAATCGTTCTACTTCAAGACTCCCAGTAAGTGAATGTAAGCATCATTGTCCATCTGCTTCTGGCACTGCTCTTAAGTGAGGCAGACTCATTCTGTCTTCTGACCTTGTATTCTATCTGAAAGTGTTTAGAATCTTCTATCTGATTTTTAGCTCTGAATTTTCATTCTCCCATGCTCCGGAGTAGATCCACTATTCCATTCAGAAAGCACTGGAGAAGATATTTTGAATTTTAGAATCCATATCTTTTCAGTGGTGAGAAATTTTAAGGATTATTTAATAATTTCATGTGCTTTCCATTGTTTGAATATTGCTTCATTGTGACTAAATATTACTATTTTTTCTTTTTTTCATCATACAGCTGTCCTCTTTTTGTTGTTTTACTCTCTTATCTGGGAAATTTCCTAGACTTTTTCTTCTGGAACAATGAGATTTTCTTTTTTAGTATCATATTTTAAAATTTTAAATACATTTCTTTGAATACACATACAATTTTATTCTTGAATCATAAATGCAACATTCTTCATTTCTTCCTGATATATGAAAACATACCTATATAAAGTTTTCTCTCTTTAGTCTGTTTTCTTTTAGAGCTTTTTCTATGTTTGTATTCTCTGCATGTTCTGATTCTTAGTAAGCTTTAGTGCAATAGCTATCAATTATTTATTCTCTGTCATTATATTGACCAAAGCATCTTTCAGAGCTATAGCCTTGGTGAGCATGGGCTTCACTGTGGATTCATGTGGCTGTACAGTGGACCTTCAAGTTACAGCATCACATATGAACAATTTGGGTGATGACCAGAATTTTGGTTTGACTTATAACCAAAGTCTTGCGTTACTACCTGACTACTGGCCACTTGTACAGTTGTAAATCAAGGCTTGTGATGCCAGAAAAGTATAAGTAAGTGAATGTAAGCATCATTCTGAGCCCAGAAGCATGTGTTTGTGGACGTGATTTTGGTCAGTGATTTATATAATTGCTACAATTACTGCTATCAAAAGGCCCCCACAAAGCTGGAAAAGAAGCTAAGGAAGGAAAGGAAGGTAAAGAAAGTGACTACAATTGAAAGAAGGAAATTGTGGAGATGTATGAAGAGGGTATTTGTGGGAACTGTCTCACTAATATGGACAGCATTTTGAAGTCCACCATTGCAACAATCTTACAAAGAAAAGACATATAAGGAAATTAATGTTGCCAAAGGTGTCACTCAAATTAGTAAGTCACAATCAACAGTGTTAGATAAGGTAGAAATGCTGTTTACTATTAGTGTGGATAAAGGAAAGTCAGATGGTGGGTTATAGATTATCTGAGTCTATAATTTTTGAAAAGACTGGGGCTATGCATGCACATCTGGTAAAGGAAAGTCCACTGATGAGCAATAATGGTGAAACATTTCATGCTAATAAAGGTGGTGTCACAGTTTTAGGCAAGCGCTTATTTTTTGTTTTTTGTTTTGTTTTGTTTTGTTTTTTGTTTTTTTAAACCAACGCGAATATCTATTTATTTATTTATTTATTTTTAAAATTTATTTATTTATTTTTTTTGTGGTACTGGGGATCGAACTCAGGACCCTGCGCTTGCTAGGCAAGCGCTTATTCCACTGAGCTATATCCCCAGCCCCTGTGTCACAGTTTTAAAGCGAGAACTGGGGCATAACTAGGCATGATGGGACAGCCAGTGGTGACAAAAGGGCTGCTGAAAATTACCTACACCATTTTAAAATGACGACATGGAGAAATGGCTTTTGCTCTCGTAAAGTTCTCAACTGTGATGAAACTGGCCTTTTCTGACAGCAAATGCTCAGGAGAGCATGCATTACCCAGGAAGCAAAGAAAATGCCAGGCCACAAACCTATGAAGCGTAGGCTAATATTGGCGCTGTGTGCCAAAACAAGCAGTGACCTGAAGATAAAGCCTCTCTTGGTTTATCACTCTCAGACCCTTAGTGTGTTCAGAAAGCATGAAGTCATGAAGAATAGGCTAGGGGTCCTGTGCAGATCTAACACAAAAGCCTGAGTAATAACAGCATCTTTGCTTGAGTTGATCAGGGAGGCTATTTGTCCTATTGTTAGGAAATATCTAGAAGACAAAAGGTTAAGGCTCTGCTCATCATGGACAGTGCTCTGCTCACCCATGAGATTTGGAAGAATTGGCTGAAGAATTCCCCTGGCTCCCTGTCAAGTGTTTCCCACCTAATACAACTCCTCTACTGCAGCCTATGGACCAGCAGGTTGTAGCTGACTTTAAGAAGCTGTACACCAAGAAACTGTTCTTGAAGTCCTTCCACATGCTACATGCTCTCAGATACAGATGCAACCCTTAAAGAGTTCTGGCGGGAACATTCTGATGTTCCTTCCTGTGTGTGGTTAATTGAGAAAGATAATGTCTCTCTAAGGACGTTGAGATCTGCCTGGAAGAAAGTGTGGCCTAAACTTATACAGGAGAGAGAGACTTTGAGGGCTATATAGAAAAGTCGAAGCTTTCTGTTGGCCCTGTGGCCAGTGGCACTGACCCCATAGCAGAGTCCCTGGGCTTGCAGGTAGGCAGTGGTGATGTTGAGGATCTGGTGGAGGAGCGCTCAAAAGAATTGTCTCCTAATGAACTTCAGCAGCTTCTGACCGAGCAGCAGAGAATGGCCACTGAGGAGCTTTCTGAAGAGGAAGGGAGTGTCAGCAGTCATTGCCATAAAGCTCTTCTGAAATGAAGGAAGTCCTGAGAAAATAGACAGAACCACGAACACTCATAGAGAAGTCTCAGCTACACCGAGAAAAAGCCAATGGTTGCATTCCCTTGCTTAATGACAGTGTCATGTCATACCACTGAACAGTTAAAGAAAAGACAAAAATACACAACCTTAGGCCAGGTTTTGCTTCTGAAAACGTTGATAATGTGTGAGGCAGAAGCAGGTCGTAGTGGGCTACTGACTTTCCCAAGGAGAGAAGCGGCATCAGAGAGCCCGATTCCTGATGTTCTTACGGAAGGGGCCTCTCCTTCCAAGCGAGAATCACCTTGCGTTTCATCCTGCCTTCCTGCAAGCCAGAGCTCTCAATTTGAATGACAGAATGATATTATTGTTGCTGATAAATTAGGCACATTTTATAACTTTTTGGTGAATACACTTGGAAAATTATTGGTGTTTCTGATACATTATGCATCTTATACAACCTGTTTTTATTATGAAAAGGTTAGTGAATGGGTGATTTGGGATGTTTGAAATGCATTGTGGGTATTTCCATTTTGCTTATGGGAAAAACAGTCTTGATTTACAACCAAGTTGAGTTACAATCAGCCCTCGCAAATGAATTGAGTCCATAAGTTAAGGGCCCGCTGTAATCTTTTGCTGGGAAGTCTTTAATAACAGAGTCTTTTCTTCTGATCTCATATTACACAGGGAAAAATGACTTTTCCTAAAGTTATGAGCCGGCTAAAGTCTTTCTGGGAACTTAGTGGAGAGAGCATGAGGGTCAGTTGCTTATAAACCCTTTGATTGCCCTGTTTGGCGATAGTGTCTTTCCACCACCTCACCTGGTGGGACATCACCAGAGTTCCCACTGTAATCTATCCAGACAATACACCTCCTGTTTTCTGCTGAGGTATGGAGGAGGAGATGGGTGACAAATAACAGTAAACTGCCCTTTTCTTGTCAAATCTCTAGTTTTAGCCCAATTTTTATTCTCAAATCTAGGCTATTATCATTTCTTAATATTTTAGGAATTCTTAGGTACAACTGGGTTGTTTCTTGACTTTCCTACTTCATCAGGACTTAGCATGTTTGAGTTTCTAAACTAATAACCACTTCTTCCTGCACATTTCATATTCCTAACAGTTGTGCCATACTATCCTATTCTCCCATCACCAGCACACAGTACCAAACTCCCATAATTTAAGGGAGGAGAGATTTAATGTGCGTTAAGACTTTGGAAAATTCAGTTCATGGTCATTAGCTGCCAGAAAGAAACATCAGGGCAGGAGCATGTACTGGAGTAGGATGTACAACATGGTGACCTTTAAGCAAGGCGATGCAGCACTCTCAGAGTAGGAGAGAGGAAACTGGCAGACTGCCCAAGGTCATGCCTCCAATAGTCACTCAACACACAGAAATGTGCCTTCCTAATCCCCTGGGCACTTCCTAACCCAGGCAAGTTGATGTACCAGTGTAAACAGTCGCACCCGCTTTGTTTTATGCTTTGTGTCTTTGTGAGTTGATGTCTCAAAACCCATTTACTATTATTTTTAAGCAGCTCATGAAGAAATATAAGTAACTAGATAGAGACGTTATGTCCTGCTTAAAGGGAAGTTTGAGTTCAACTCTTTACAGTTCCACTTTTGAACCCTCAGGTTCCGTGGAACAGAATGCAGAGACTGCTAGGCTCACTTTAATGCGGCGGGCTTTGGAGTCACCCGCATCTGCAATTTGCTTCTGCTCTGCTGCTCCCTAGAGTGGCTGACAAGAAGAGTTAAATATGTAGTCGTTTGTAGTTTCTTTCACTGTCTTTTTCTTTTTTAGCCTTTAAATAGATTCTAGAGTTCCTTTCAAATGATACAGAAAACAGAAATTAAGAAAGTGTAAGCATTGATTTTAAATCAAATCTTAGTTAATTATGAGGCATTAAAATTATGTTTCATTTTTATGACTATTCGGCAGCTCAAACATCACTTCAGTTTTGCATGTGAGGAAACTGAATCTCTGAAAGTAATTTGCTCAAATTTTTCAAAGCATTGTAATTTTAATATAACCAGACAGAAAAAAGCTATACTTAAATGTAAAATTTCTACAGGAGAAGCCTGTATGCATGTCTGTGTAATTGTTACAGGAGATATTTTATAATAAGAAATCAATAACCAGGCCCATCAGTGGCTGACTGTGCACTGGAAAAATAAACATTTTTTAAAAGTGAGGCTCTTTAAGGAACAGAGAGATGCTTAAAGGAATGTTGAAGTGTGTCCTGTGTGACTGAATCTTCTTCTTGTTCTTCAGAATCAAACTTACCCAAACACACTTAATAAGGGTTAGATTTAATATTCCTAGTAAAACAATGTAAAAAATATATTCAAAGCTTGAATATACTGAATATATTCAAAGTACTCTATTTTCAAAAGCTTGGTACTTTACCTCAGTTCATTCTTAAAGATCATTAGGGTGATACAGGATCTACCCCTCCAGGTTGTTTAAAGGGTTGGAACTAAAAACTAAATAAATCCTACAAAGGTGATGGAGTCTTCAAAATTGCTATGTGTTGCTAATAAGTATAAATTCAAATCATACATGAAATTGGGGTAAATTGGATTCATTACACATTCTTTCTCTTATTTTACACAGACTATTAACTCTGGAAAGTCACAGTGAAATTTAAGAAGATTAATGTAGCTGTAGTCTATTTCCCTACCATTCACTTTCTGGAATAACCAGAAAAAGAGTTAATTTTCATTGCGTCTCATCAACTCAAATTTGTTTTGCTTTTGTATCAGGGGCATATCACACACATTTATTGAGTTAATGAACAAAAATTAAAGCTAGTATTTTATAGTCAGAATTTCAATGATCATTATTGTTTTTACTTATCTTTAAAGCTGTAGCTTATGTCAGGGCAGGGATTGGTGAAGATTTTCTGTAAAGGGTCCAATTATAAATATTTTGGGACATTAATAGTACTACGATCTCTTGCAAAAACTAAAGTCTGACACTATAGTATAAAATCAGCAGTTTCTAGTATGTGAACAAGTATACATGGCCCTATTCCAATAAAACATCTTAAACAATGTAATTTGAAGTTTATGTAATTTTTCCATGTCACAAAATATTAATCTTTTGATTTCTTCCAAGCATTTAGAAATGCTAAACTAATTTTTAGCTCCTAGAAGCAGAGATGGGGAAGATTTTGTAGATGAAAAGTAAAGCATTGATCAAAAGTAAAGGAGTTTGCCAACCTTCTCCTCAAGGTATGGGTCTTTAATAGCACACAGAGACAGCTGGGCATAGTGCTGCCTACCTGCCATTCTAGCAGGTTGATGAGGTAGGAGAGTCGAGGCAATTTTGGGCTAGCGTGGTAAATGTGAGGCCAGGTTGGAGCATACATACAAAATACAATGAATAATTTCCTCTACTTGCTAGTATCATCATATAGGAAATATAAGATTTTTGTTATAGAAACTGCAGTTGCTTTTCAAACTATTTTCTGTAATATTTACATTGTAAATTTGAAATCTAGTTTAAGTTTTATGATTTCCATCTTAATGATATCCATCCAAATATTTCGCTCATCTTTCAGTGTGCTCATTTGTTTGAAAAAAAAATCAGAAAATGGAACATTATTGTTTATTTCACCTTACTTAAATGCTTAATTATCTTAGACAGTTCCTCTGCATATCCTACCCCTAAACTCTTAAATCCTGTTCATTTCCAACTTTTGTCAATTTTTCTTTTCTTCAAGTCTACCAAATATCTTCTATTATATCCCCACTGTCAGCCTAGTTCAGGACCTCATCAAGAATTACATTTTGTGAAATAAACATTTTATGTAATCTATTTCTCTCTGTCAGTCATCTGTCGCACTAATGCTCTGGACTGTGAAGATGATACAAATAGGCACTTTCATTAGCAAAACTGCCACACACTCATCCCCCTTACAAGGACAAGATCCGGACATTTGTCAAAATTACAAGACAACTACCTTAGAAATAAATACAAGGAAATTGTTTTCAGTGTCACAGGTCATGACAGAAACAAATTGCAGGGCTAGACTGCATTTAACCCTGACAACTTATTCACAGAATTTGCAACTGAGAAATTGAAAAGGAGAGGAAGATCAAGATGTCAGACAAAAATTAACCAGCTTTGGAGATCAGAAAGAACACTTTGATGGGTATCTCTTTTTTTACATTTCACTGCATGAGTTTCTATACCTAAGAATCTTCTGAATATCTGACATTCACATTCAGCAGGATTGCTGTGGAGTGAAAGCTTCTTTCTCCTTAAAGTTTACATGTTGAATATAGGTCACAAAGATAGATGCCTCATGACGGGACTAATGCCCTTCTAAACAAGACAAAAGAGAACTCGCGCCCCTGCTTCCCGAGGAAACAGGAAACAGGACTTCTCCAGACACAAGGAGGTCTGCTGGCATCTTTATCTTGTGCTCCCCACCTCTGGAGCTATAAGAAATAAATGCTGTTTAATATACTCAATCTGTGTTATTTTGTTACACTACCTGGGACTGAGACAAGAATGTTACTTTTGAAGTTTCTGCTACTGTGGTTTGTTGAACTTCATCAAATTTACTAAATATTATGAAACATGAATTAATGAGCATTTCCCCAGTTCTGTTCCAGAGCACCGCCCTATAACTTCTTGTAGTGCACTTAGAAATGTAAGTCTCTTCATGAAACACCGGTCAGACCTAAGGAAAATGGGATACAAGGGGCTGTAATCTGAACACTAAAAACAAGTCTCAGACTCGCAAGCACCATACACTTCCTCCCCGGCTGTTGAGTGCAAGTTAAATAGTGAGGGGTATTGATGACATTTTGAAGTTTTAATTATTCCTAAACAGTTAGTTAGCCTTGTGTCACTGTCACATGGATCTCAGCTCTCACGTTCTCCGCTGCCGGCTGTGATTTTCATCTTTTTGCATCCTAAGTTTTTGTGTTCATAAGTGTTCTTTTATGACTGGAAATCTTGACTTGACTATTGGTTGTTCTTTTTCCTTTACCTCTGAGAAGTGTTTACTCCAAAGTCAGCTCAAACACCCCAGTTTTCCTTTGTGAACAGCATCCACCAACATAGCTTGCTTTTCTTTGCTATTCTGTGCCCAGAATTGTAATATTTATTTAGTTCTCAAAAAAAAAAAAAAACCCAAGGAAATGGACACTCCATTGTGAAAAGTGAGGTTTATAAGAAACAGGTGCTGGACTATAATCACTATCCATGTGCTTAATAACTGCCCACTGAGAAGAAACCAGAAGAAAAATCTGGAAACTTTCCCAACACCATTAATTATTTTGATGATGTCTATAAAGCTTTAAAAGCATATTTATTAAATTCCTAGATGACTAAATTCCAAGTGCTCTAACATGAAAGATGACAAAGTAGATAGAATTCTTTGTAAGGGTTATTTATGTGTTTTCAATCCTACGTTTATTATTTTCTGTAAGAAATTCTTTTGAAAGATACAAAAATCAACACATTGGATATTGGGCTAAATATTTAAAAATGATGTCTAAAATCAAGACAAAAATTCTGCATTTGTATATTACTATAAACAACCTATTATGAAAGCAAGAAAGATGCAGACAGATTTCTAGCTAGAAGAGTGTTCTTAGTTTATTAACTGTCATTACCTAGGATGAAATATCTGGACCTTAAAGTAACTAGCTGCTTTCAAAATAACACAAAATTAATGGTCATAGGCTAAGTTAATACAAAGTGGCATTCAGATTAAAAATAACGACTATTAATCAATCACTCAAATATTTATCAGGTGAGCCACATTTGGTTATAAATATGAATATAGTCTACACTTCACTCATAGCAATTCAGATTAAAGTTACATCAGAATATATTCTCCTTTGAGATGGCCAAGGTTGTAGAACTTGATACATGAAATTATAACATAGCACTGCAGGGATGGGTAGACATATTTTGCTTATTGGTTGTTACTGTTTTGTTTTGTTTTTAGCACTAAGGCGTAAACCACTGAGCCACATCCTTATTCCTGAGATGTGTGCTTTTGATAGGTGTTGTAGCACCTTTACAGGGGACATTTTACTGCAGAACAAACTTATAAATATACCTACTGATTGTGGTGAACTGTGCTGTTATTCTGTATTTGCTATTCTTCCTTTGGTGAAAAATTGTATATTAACACCTCATTGATGTCACCTTTAACCACATGACTTCTTTTGGCCAGGACACTGGGTAGAAGTGACATGTATTGTTTTTAAGAAGGAAATACATAAGTGCCTGCCACAACCTGTACAGCCAGCAGGGTCCTTAGAGGGGTAACAGGAGATTAAGAAAGAGCTATAGACACAAACTAAAAGGAAAGCTGGGACTGGGTGGACCTGACCTCTCTGATGGAGAGGCAGTGGCAACCCAGCATGGTCTGCCTCTTTATTTATACGCGGTAAAAAGGGGGAAGTGTGAGATGGGGTCAAAAGTGCAAGGTCTCAGTGTTGTGCTGAGAACAGTGAAAGCAAAACATTCTCAGAGCCGTCTGCTCTATTGCTAACAGGGAAGAACACCAAGACCAGTCGCCTGCGGGACTGGCTTGCTCTGGTCCCAACAACTTGTGCGCATGGCTCGCCTCGGCCTCAGTGCGCTTGGGGCTGCGTTGCTCTAGCCCCGAATGTGGTGTCCATCTCCAGCTCAGCTGCTCCCCACCACAGCCATCACATTGTTAGGTACGCTGTATTTCTTAGTAACAAAAACCCCTAGAGTGACCTAGGAAAGTATTGTTCCAGCAGTCCAGGTCTCAGTATGAGAATGACGTGGAACAGAGCCAAAGTGAGCTGTAATGGAGATGCAGCGGGAGTGAGAGGTGGTCACTGCTCCAAGCACTTGGCGTCATTTGGTACTACTGTGGCCTCGTGTGGTCTAAGCTGATGGATACAGCCCTTTACTCGGTGCTGCTTCTGGAAATCTATCCTGTAGCTGTACTCGTGACTGTAGGAAATTATACATACACTTGGGTATCAGTTGTTATTATGTATAATAAGAAATAATTAGAGAAACACCCTAAATGTTTATCATATAGATCTGACTGAAGTGAAATAGTTATATAAAAATGAGTCTTTGAGTGTTCAAAAGAAAGAAAGAAAGAAAGAAAGAGAAAGAAAGAAAGAAAGAAAGAAAGAAAGAAAGAAAGAAAGAAAGAAAGAAAGAAAGGAAGGAAGGAAGGACAGGAGGGAGGAAGGGAAGGCAGGAAGGAAACTGAGAAAAGGAGGTTGGCGGTATTGATACATATTTATAATTACAGCACTCTGGGAGGCTGAGGTAAAAGAATCACAAATTTGTATCCTGCCTGAGCAACTTGCTCACTTCATGAGACCCTGTCTCAAAAAAATATATATACACACAATACATTTAAAATATATATTATATATTTTAAATTATATATACATATTATATATACATAGATGATAGATACATACATACACAGTCCATATATAATACATACACAGCCCACATATAAAATATATACAAAATGTATGGGCTGTGTATGTCTCTTAGCTCAAAGAATCTCAGTTAAATCCCTAGTATCGCAAAAATGCCTTGTATGTGTTAATGCAGACTGATATCATATATGCATTTATAACTACACACAGAAAGAGAGAAAAATAAATTGTGTATGTGTTTGTACACAGACTGCATCTGAAATGAGAAGTGAACTTGACTCTAGGAAGACTGGACAGCAGATGAGTAAGTGTGGAAGAGTGGTTTTTATTGTACACCCACTTGTGCATTTTGGATTTCTGATGTGTGTGAGTATGTGTTTCATATCTAAAAGCACAATTTAAATATTAAGATGCAGCCTTTGACTATGTGCTCCCTAATAATTGCACATTACAATCAATCTTGCTTCTATCCCTTTGTATATTACCCTTTGATCCCACCTAGTAAAAAACTAATTTTTAATATATAATCTCAATTTTGTGACATTGTATGGCTTTTTCTTACCAGTGTAATCAATTTGAATTTTCTGCTTTCTCTCAGTTTTAGTAAACACAGTTGACGTCCTGCCCAGAACTGTTTTCTCGGTGTGCCCAGTTTGGAGCTATGAGGAGTGTCGTTGGTGAGTACTCACCTCTGCATCTTTTGCTGGGGAACTGTGTTTGGTCAACAGAAAACCTCCAACCCTAAATGTCACAGGAGGTCATTTTACCCCTCAGATGAGACTAAAAGCCAGAGCTAAGCCAACACAGGGTGAAAATTGCTGTCCATCAGCGGAGAACAACTTTGTAGCTTTACACCCTCCAGAGTTTGCAATGAGATCGGGAGGCCATGAAGACAACAACAGGCGATGTATTCATCGTTGCTCCTCTCCTATTACCTTGTTGTGAAGCTGTATTTTATATTTTTCTTCTGTGTAAAATAAAAAAAATTAGAATTCTAAAAAATCCCCCAAATCAAATATATTTACTTTCTTCTGACTGATTCTGGTTTCTTTACATACTTACAGATGTCTCATGATTGTGTTTATCAGGAGAGCCCACTGTATTTAATAATAAGAAATACAGTCTGTGTGTGTGTGTGCATGCGTGTGCGTGCATGTGTGTGCGTGTGTGTGTGTGTGTGTGTGTATGAATGCAATCTTGAGTGCAGAAACCAGCATCCTTTTCACTTTTGGTGAGTAGTGGCTTTTTAGATTGTATCTGCTTTTACATAGTTTCTTAAAAAAATCATCAGTAGGCATAATAGGACCCTAGATTAAATAGAATCCTAGATTAACAGAGACCAGGTAACAGCACATCACTGTTATATTGTATTTACCCATGTGTTTGTTTACTATGTTCTATCATTTTTCATCATTCTCCAAATTTCTTTTGTTACTTTGATTCATTATTTACAGATTTTACTTTATTCTTTTAGTGCAGGTCTCCTGGCAACAATTCTACCAGTTATCCTTTATCTAAGAGATTATGACTTTATTTCTCAAGGGTAATTTCATTGGGTTTAGAATTCTGAGATGGCATTTCCTTCCTTTTCTTTTACCATTTGAGAATGTTATGGCCTGGGTTTCAAGTGTCCTACAAGGTGCACGTGCTACGGGCTCGGGCCCCAGCTTGGACCCGGGAAGTGAGCAGGTACTCAGGGTTCCAACGCCATCAGTGAATTATCAGTTGATGGACTCCTACTTTGATGGTGTCTTCAGGAGGTGATGGGAACTTACGCCGTTTGTTTTTTGTCTTTAGTTTTTACGCAGTGGGTCTAGCGGAAAGTGGGCCATGAGGGCAGGGCCTTGAGGACACATCTTGGCCCTAGGCCACTGGCTGGCTCTTTCTCTCTCTCTCCCCACCTCCTCTCCCTCCTCTTCTTCCCCTTCTCTCCTCTCCACTCCTGCATGAGGGGAGCCACTTTGCTCCACCACAGGCTTCATGCCATATGAGCTACCTCATGATGGGCCTGGAAACAACAGACCTAAGTGACAGCAGACTGAAACCTCCGATCTCTGAGCCAGCTAAGCCTTCCTTCCTCCGCCTTGGTGTTCCCGGGTGTTCCGTTGCAGCGGCAGAAAGCTGGCTAACACAGAGTAACATTGTGACCCTTCCTCCTGACCCCCAGAATTGGTTTTACCACTTTCGGTGTGGCACTGGTTCTCTGCTTTCCCTTTTATTCTTTGTTTTTAGTTTTTAGAAGTTTAATTATAATGTGTCTTCAGAACATATCTTTGAGGTTATCCTGTTGGTGTTTGCTCAGCATCTTGGACCCATGGATTTATGTCTCATCAGATTTGAGAAGTTTTGTTATTATTTTCTTTTTCTCCTCTTTTTGTAGGATTTGAATGACAATTTGTTTATTCATTATGGACCAAAAGATCACTTCAGCTTTTTGTTCATTTGCTAGTTCGTCTGTTTTTTCCCTATTGTTCCCTTTGAGTAATTTGTATGGCTCTTCATTCCAGTTCACTGTCAGACAAGCTACAGTTGCTTTCAAAATATTTGTAATGTGGTTGTTCTTAGATAATTGTAGCATCTCTATTACCTTGGAATTAGCATGCACTGATTTTTAAAAAGTCACTGAGTTTCTGATTCCTTTTTACTGTTTCTATTTATTTTTTATTAGTATATGTTTGCAGTAAATAATGAAGACATTCCTCATAGTGAGTTGGTACATGTACATAGCACATCTTTATTCTTTCTCCTTCCCTTCCCTTCCCTTCCCTTCCCTTCCCTTCCCTTCCCTTCCCTTCCCTTCCCTTCCCTTCCCCTTCCTTGCCCTCACTTCCTCTCCATGAGTTATTTTATTAAAATATAGACTGTTAAAATTATAAGACACTGGATCTTATTGTGATCTTTTTTTTAGCTGGATCCTCTGATAACATTCCAGAGTTCACCTCTTTACTGCAAGGTGGAGGCAGAAGTTCTACTCCGCATTCATTATCCATTATGTGTGAAATATGAAGTTTCTCCTAAAGATTCATGTACTGAGGGCAGCATTCCTAATGCAGCCATATACAGAGGCAGAACCTAGTGATAACTCCATTGATGGGTTAATCCATGAACGAATTGCTAACTGAGTAAACTATTATAGGGTAGGGCCCTGTTGGAAGAAGTAGGTTGGTCACTGGATCATGACACCTGAATATATATAAACCTGTCTCCAGCTCCTTGATCTCTGGTTTTCTTTCTCTCTTCCTTGGCTGCTGTGAGGTGAGGGTCTGCTATGTCCTCCAGCATGGATGTTTTTGCCTCACCACAGGCCTAGAAGCAGTGAAGCCAGCTGACCATGGACTGAAACCTGTGGAACCATGAATGAAAATACACTTTTTTCTCCTCCAGGTTGGCTTTCCCAGACATTTTCTCACAGAGATGCATAGCGAATCAACATAGTCTCCCTTGGCCATTCAAGACTGATAGACTTTATGACTGCTAGGTGAATATGGGCATTTTAGCCCTCCCCCTGGTATTCCTCATAGAAGCTACAACTCGTACACAGGTGTCCTCAATAAAATGTGTGATGCTGAGCATTTTGACTGCCCGTTAGTCCTTTTCTGACATTTCCACCATGAGGTGTTAGCAGAGAACCTCACTGCTGCTGGGTTGAAGTGGAATATCTGATCCCCATGTGCCCTCGAGTGCACCGAGGTATGAAGTGACCTCACCCCACAGCTGGGGTCATGAAGGTCCCAGTTCTCTGTTTTCCTTCTCTGATATTTCCTTAGGAAGCATCTGGGCATACGAGGTACGGAGTCAAAAATTCCTACTCAGCCTTTGCCGGCGTAAAATGCAGAAGCAGCGCTGTTTCGTGTATCATTTCGTGAAAGTAGAGCAATTATTGGCACAAAAATTTTCAACTTACTAATTTGCATTTTTCTTAGAACACTGGCTTAAAAAGTAGACCTTTGGGGACATTTTCTTCATAGAAACTGATTTAGAGGCCTGGGCTGTCACAGTGTTTACTTTGCAAGCCTGGAATAAATGAAAATAAAGATAATCCAGGAACTCACCACTATATCATCCAATGGGCCCCAAGATTCCTAGTGTTCTACCCTCTCTGTACTTTTTACACTGGTTTTGAGTTTGTTTTATGTACAGTGTCCACAGTACTTATTGTGAGGAATAACGAAAAACAGATTTTCCCATCTTCCTAAAAGTAGCAGCGTCAAGATTTCAAATGAACAAAAAGAAACAAACAAAAGAAAACCAAAAATAGTTCTTTACTCTTTTAGAGCTCACGTTCTTCCTAGTCAGTGCAAAGTGGGTTTTATATTGTATTTCACTGCATATACCGAAGTCTTCCCACTTCTTTCCATTCGCAGAGATTTAAAAATATACACTCTCGTCTTTATTCATTCTTTACACTGATATTTCCTTTCACTGCCTTTAATAAATGCTTTCATCAAGTGGCACGTTGATCAGATGGTTTGTGGGACCTGACAGGGTGAAACAGACCCTCTTTTCAAAATGACAGAATATTCAAAGCCTTTACTCTTTCCACCAGTAAAGCTGCTTTGTAAATGCCAGATTCTTTTAAAATTGTGATCCTTGTAAGGGAATGTATTATTCATCTGACTGAGGTATCCCACACTGTCAAGACTGAAAGGTGCAAAAAGTCTATCTCTGAGCTCCCTTTGATGCCGCAAGAAGATTCAGTATGAGTGGACTGGAAGGTGATCATATTTTTCCTCTGTCTTCTGGTTAAACTGACAATATCTGCCTCATGCTTTACATCACCATATGACATGCCACCCAGAGGCTGACCCTAAGAGCTTGAATCACCCAGGAAAAGAGAAGCGAGTCGTACAATTCAGGTGTCACTGAGGAGTTCCCGATACTGACAAATGGCTGCACACATTCCTTTAACTCTGCACATGTTTTCCCAATGGTGCTCCAAGCCACTTATTTCATAAGGTAGCACAGTGACAGAGCTGAGACACAGCTAAATGTATTCTTCCCAGGACACAAGTCAGAAACCCATGTCTCAAATGAGATAGCATTATACAAAGCTGAAAAGGGCTTTACATGTACTTTACCTCTCCCCTACTCCTGCCATTCTGCAGCTGAGGAAGCCAGACAGCTTCAGGGACTTGCCAGCTAACTTGTGTTCACGTAGCTGGCTTGCATCCAATAGTATTCATCTGTACCATACTGTTACCAACAGTGACCTTTAAAATGCTGACTGACAGCTGCGTGTGCTGGCACTCCCCTGTAATCCCAGCACTTGAGAGGCTGAGGCAGGAGGGTTGCCATGAGTTAGATGCCAACCTGTGCTTCAAAGTGAGTTTAAGGCCAGCCTGCACTGCATAGTGAGACTCTGTCTCAAAAAAAAAAAAGTTCTGTATAAAATGCTGACTGATTACTCTGGGTTAGGTAGAACAAAACAAAACCCACCTATGAAATGACCATAAATGTGTAATGTATCTGAGTTTGGGAACTGATTCCTCTAAGACTCAAACATTGGATGACTAAACCATCAGCAACACTTAGAATCTGCAGAAAGTGGGTTGAGACTCATTCACTGGGTAGTTCTCTTTTTCATGTGACAATGTATTTCCAACTTGTCTTTGTGGTCAGCTGAAAAGTGAGCTATATCTGGATCCACTGAGGTCTCCACAAATCATAGAGTACAGAACAAGTTTACTCATCTTCCAGAGCAGGTCTTAGTTCAGCAAAAGTTATAGAAGTTCTTTCTGGTTCCATTTCGGAGAATGACCTCCAGCTGACTGGCATTCTCCTGAATGCTTAAATTAAATGTGGTTTCATCTTCCTTTGTTCTCCTAAATTATACAATTGCTCTTCACAGTTGTTTAAAACATGTGGTTTCTATGCAGAGTTATCAGGGCACCCACAAGTCATTAAGGAGTTTCTTACATTTCTTACGTGTTTAGTGTTACATCCATTCTTATGGAGGTTTCTAGGTTTGTATAACATAGAAATAGTTTATGAAATATATTTGATATCCCACATACTTTGGATTTGTGCTTCTCTTTCACTTGCTGTTAGAAAAAAGGGACGTAAAATACCACATGAAAGCAAGATAATAACATTTTCTAATAATCATAGTTTTTCTGACCCTTAAATGAGGAGGCTGGGTAAGTAAATATAGCATGTAAACCTGGATTCTTACCAGGCCTAGATCTCGGGACAATTAGATACTTGGGAACCTATGGCCTCATTGCATGATGCATTAGTCCTCAAAGTTTTTATTTTGGGAATGAATAGAAGTCTCCTAATTTTTACCTTGAGTACTTTTTGAATCATTTATGACTCTTCGATATTAATGTTTTGCAAGTATCTGGCAATCTTTCAAATTTAGCATCACATAGAAAGCAGCAGGTAAACATTGACTTTGTAAAAGAGCAAAGAAGTTTATCTAGTAGATAACAAAAGGGTGTTGATGTTGGGAGACATTTCTCTGTGGGTCTCTTGCTTCTGCCCATTTCTTTAGGAAAGCACCGCTAGCTTTTGTCCCATCCTTTGAAAGATGTTTGTATGACAAACAACGTTGGGAAACAGAGAATGTGTCCCGGGTAGATTTGTCTGTTGTCAGGGTAGCAAAGGTCAGGTCTCCTTCTTGTGTTACTAACAGGTCTTTTGAAAGACTGAGATTCTTCAGGTGTGAGCTGCATGCACTGTGGAACAGCATCCACCTATGGCTTGCCATTGTGTCACCTCATAGAAGCTGGGAGGAAAAAAAAAAAACTCAATAAGAACTTCTAATAAGGGTCTTTGTCTCAGACCCAGAGTCTCATATGATTGGCCAGCATCTAAGAAAATCTTTCAAGCTCACTTTCTATGTTGGAAGGAAGGTAAAACCTCAGAAATTTCCTAAAGAGTTGACATTATCATCATTCAAGTGCTATATTTTCACTCTTTAGTCTATGGCACTTGCTTAGTAATCCACACTGAGTGTGCCCATAAACAATCTCAAAGAAGACTGAAATTAGAAAATGAAACAATTAAAAATAATCTTCAGGATGGTAATATATTTCTGCATTTTTACACAAATTGTCCTACATTTCACATTCTCATCAAAGCCACATGTGCATGTGAGACTAACACTGTTGGTGGTCTTAAAAGTGACCTCATGCAGATAATCCCTTCCACAGGCAGCAATTATGTTCTCTGCCTTCCTAAGCTTTTGGTCGGTGGATTCCAGTAACCCATTGGCACTTTTTCCCCAGAACTATAATTTTGTTTCCAGTCAGATTCTTCTACCCTGAATGCTAAAGCTTTTCTCAATACAGCTGAAGACATCTCAAAACATGTTGGCTTACAAGTCAAAACATTGAAGCTAAGTTCAAGAACACTACTGTGCCTTCTTTGGTCTTAGGAGATTTGGATACGTTCTTCTCTGTACTTTAGAATAACGGAGACTTGAGTGTCAGGGAAAAGGCAGAGCGAGGAAGATGGGGTGTACATACGTCATAGAAATGAATAAACTCTTTGCCATTACAGGGGAAGTGGCTGAGCTGTGCTGTCAGTGTACTAGCCTCATCACACACAGCCACTGAGTACTTGCAATGTGATGCCTGACCCAAAGTGTTCTGTGCTGTGAATGTGAAGTACACACTGATTCTGCATATGAAGTTCAAAACAAAATGTAAATGCTCATTGCTGTACTTTTATATTTATGTTGGAATGATAGCATTTTACATAGCTTAGCTAATAAACTATAGTTTACTATAGTTTAAACGCAATGTGGAGATTAATTTACCTATTTCTTATGTTTTTTTTTTATTGCCACAGCAATAGTTGAAATTGTGGGTGTAATTTTTCCTCTTCTATTTTGTTTCTGTTGGACAGAGTTGTGCTGCCCTATTCTTTGTCATCTACCTTAGTAGTGACCGCTGAGCTGCCCAGAAATGGAACTTGGGTTGACCAGTAGTTTCACACTAAATGGAGCCCACTGTGAGGGAACGGAAGGAGAGTTAAAGCACTTGAGGACTTTCCAATAGACTGCAGCATTGTGAGAACACATTGTGTGATTGTTACGTTTCTTTCTTCCAAGCAACAAAATTAGTCTCTCATTTAGCTTAATATTTTTTACCAGCTGGAGGAATAATGAGGAAATCAAAGTAAAAGGAAACAAAATGTATTGTTTTGGTATATAAAGAGATCGTACTCAGCTCTGAGGAGGGTGCTGTGTATCACACATGAGAGTGTGTATCATGTATCTAATATATCAGATATAAAAATACTGCTTCTCTCTGTGGTCAGTTGTACTCTTCAGTCAAGCAAGCAGCTTTACAGTGCTATTTTTCTTGCAGTAAGAATAGGTTTGTCTGTCTAGAAATTCAGGTTGGAGATGCTTGTACTTCTTCATGTCTCATTCAGAACACACGCAGTCATTGGCTTAATTAAGGAGGGGCTCATTTGGGCACAGATGAGTAATTTAGCAGATATATAGATCGAGGTTTTTTCAAATTTTCTGAAGATTGTGGCCTTTAAAACTATGCAGTACTTTTATGCATGCAGAGAGACACAGAAAATCCTAACAGAGAGCAGAAAGCCAGCAGAATTTTCATTATGCCCTTGTGGTTTTTTTATGTATTATTTAATCTATTGGCAGGGGTTTCTACAAGTCGACAGGGGGGTGCTCTGAAAGATATAAGGCCTGTGGCCAGTTGCACTCTGGTGTATTACAGCAAAACCCAATGGCTGCTTTGCAGAAGAAAAAAGTAAAGGTATCAGAGGTGTCCTAAGACAGGTAAAACACACCTGGAGTATTCCTTGTTGGGTACAATTAATATTGATGCTGACGGATGAAAGTTGATTGCTACACATCACTTCTGTTTTAAAATAGTAACATGAAATCTCTTTCTGCTAGGTCACTTGTGTTATAGAATGGTAATGTTTATCTTCTCTATCTATCTTGGAAGGGCGATACTATATCTTCTTATAATTAAAATATCTACGCTTGAAAGGGATTAAGAAACGTGCCTATGAATGTTATAGTGTGACTGCCCATGTCACCTCCGAAATTCATACAACCAAGCATGGTTGAAATCTGTACAATCAAGGCATGGTAGTTGGAGATGAGGCTTCTCATCAAGTGGCAAGAGGGGTTAATGCCTGGGTAAACAGAGGCCCGAGGACCATCTTGGCCCCTTCTGCCATGGGAAGACAGTATGAGAGATGCTCTCTGTGAACCAGAATGGTGGTTTCACACGACAGTGAATCTGCTGGTACTTGGATCTGGGACCTTCAGCCTTCAGTATAGTGAGAAATGACTTTCTGTTGTTATAAGTGACCTACTGTATGGTATTTTGTTATATGTAGCAATGCAAATGGACAAGGATGAGAATGTGAGGCCAATTCTAGTCTCGTTATAAATCCCGCCCCGTTCTTACCCCACGTCCTCTCCAACAGTACTGTGATGATGATCACAGAGATCAAACAGTGGCAGTGGCACTATCTGAGTACCGTCCTCTCCCGTCTCTCTTGCCTTTTTAATCCATCTTTCATTCTCTCCCTCGCTCTGCTGCTTGTCCCTCACCACGCTCTGTGGATTCAGCTTGTGCGCTTTCTTACTCCCACTTTCCCCTTCTCCAGTGATGCTTCCTTCTTTCTCCTAGTGTTGTCTATTTTCCGCTTCCTTTTCAGCTATTTCAGCCACACCCTTTTCCACATCCTTTTGGACCTTTGATGTATGATAAAGCCTGGCTGGTAGAAAAATGCAAATAAATGGCAAGTGTAGTAACCCACAAGGCTAATATAGCTCCCCACGCCCCAGATTAAAGGCAATTCTTTCACTAAATCCCACCGGCATTCCACCAGGGTAGAAATCTGGAATGGAGAGCTAGAAGGGAACTTGAGGCTTACCTCTCCAGATACATACATTGTACCCCAGACAAGAGCTCCAGCCCAGGGCCGCTAAGAAACTGCCCAGACAGTGGAGTTGGTTAGTACGAACACCAGAACCAAGATGCTGAAACTTTTATTTTAGTTTCAAGGAGGGTGCATGGCAAATTAATTAGGTATGTGAAATGCAAACCCACTGACTGGCATGGAGTAAGGTCCACAGAGGTGAAGTTCATTTCCTTGTTCCAGGAAGATGTTCAGAAGATAAATGGGATGAGACACATAAAAGTGTCCAGAGCTATTAGAGAGGGTGGATTTGAAGGTGAGGCAGTGCTTACCGCCTGAATATTAAAGAGTGACCTTTCACAAATAAGCCACACCAAAGGAGGGGTTTTGGACTGTGTATATTTTATACCCAGGTGATAAGGAGACTTCTCCCTATATTTTATGAATTAATATCGATGGATGCCAAGTAGATGAATGTTTCCTCATTATTTCTGTTCATTAAAAATCTTCCGGTCGGTCAGTATTTAGCACAGTGCTGAACCCCTGTACAAACAGTAGATGGATTCCAATCTTTCTTTCCTTCAGTGTGATTCCCAAGCTGTCCCTCAAAGAAAGTTGAAAGTTTGTTGATGTAGTTGGACTCAGTTAGGTTTCGTCTGTTTAATCTGATGTGTGTTTTTGTGTAAGGAAGTAGCTCATTTTAAAGAAAAATTCTTGTACTGAGAGGTAAAACTTTGATCTTGTACATGGTTGTTACTAATGAGCCAAATGATTTGCACAAAATGCGTAACTATTTGCTTTTCCACTTTCTTATCTGTATAATGCAGCGAAGATTGCCATCTATCTCCAAGTGTAAATAGTACCTGAGACACTGTACATGCAGCGGCATGCTCAGGGGCTGGCACTTAGTGAGGCTCCATAAATACATAGTCGTTCTTATTTTGCATAAAACTACATCATTAGATTTGAGATTTTAGACTGTCAATACTTTTGCTTTTTAATAAGCAACTTCAGAAAATTGTGTTTATCACTCAGCACATCCAAGCTGTATGAACTAAAATTGTGTTTCAAAAGAACAGATTGATGCCTCACACACAGATGTCTTTCCCCACCCCAAACCACTAGGGCAAAATGTTTTACAGATTGGATGCCTGGCAAGAGCAAAATTGTGAAATAAAACTCATATTTTTTTTTAAGTTCTAAAGGGAATTGCAACCTTGGTTATTTATTTTCTTCCATGGGGGGAGAAAAGCACATCTGTTTGCAATAAGAGATTGAAAGGTCTAAAAATAAATACGCTTTAAAGAAAAGAAACAAAATTTTGTTGGCACTCTAAAACCACTTGACACAGGGAAAATGTTTATTCTAGAGATGTTTACCTTCTTTTAAAAAAAGAAAAAGACAAGTACTATAGAATTACACAGTCCTATGAAGTGGTTTACCACATGAAAATGAGTTATTTTTATTCTTTTGGTAAATAGTTTTACCAACGACATAATGTCTTAACATTTACATTTCAATTGTGCATGCACCCACATATATATTTTTATCAAAGAATAGATGGATGATATACAGAAATGATGTTTTTGAATCTCCTATCAGGAATTGGAAGGCAAAGAGCCAAGGTCACATAAGAGACTTGCAGTTTATGTTGGCTATGGTCTTCCGAAATTCAGTTGCGCACTATGATAAAAATCATTTTATTTAGATATCTATATTTCAGATTGTGTCATCTTGTTTTTGTTCTCTACTACACATAAAAAATGAAAATATTCCTTTGTGGAACAGGCTTCGGAATACTGGTGTGACCATTTTCCTGAGAAGGGAACTAAAATGCATAGTGACCCACAGGACAATTTTCTCTTGAGAAGCCAAGATAAAAGTACTGGAGGAAGAACCTGGGACCTGCAAGAATTCACGTGAGGAAGGGAATTTAGGGGATGGGAGTAGAACACAGGTGAGAGTCTGGAGAAGGAGGGGCTGCTAGTGTATTTTGAAAGACAGACCCTGGTTGCTCCGAAGTAGTTGAGCCAGAAAAGCCTTGGGAATGGGCTACTGAAGGAGAGAAAGAGAGGCGGATCGAGGAAATTTTCTCTAGTAAAGGACACAGGCTTGCTAGTAACAAGCCGGCTTGTAAAAAAGATGGACACCAACAGGAAAAAATAGCAAAATACCTGTAGCTTATTCATTCCATCCGGACCAAAGGCGTATTGTAAGTGTTCAGTTGCAATAAATCTAAAGAACTGGGTAATATGTAAAAACAGTACATTTGGGATTTGGGATTTATTCTGGAAAGGGTGTTTTTACTAAAGCAATATAAAGAATGAAATGCCAGCAGGATAAGCACCGTAAGGACATCTGGCAAGGTAACATCTGATGCTTTCTTTGCACCTATGCTGAAATGGGTAAATGTATCACATACATTATACATCGCAGGTATAAATATACCAAAGTGGATGAGCGTGTAAAGCCTTAGTCTTGTGATAGGCCACATTAGGCTTTCCCCGAGGAAATCTTGTAAGTAACTGTTGGTATGGCCCAGTATTCGAAGAATTTCCACCTTCTCCCTAGTTCAAATGTACTTGTACCATGTTTGCTTGAGATTCAGATATCATAAAAAGCACAAGTGGGAGTACTGTTTGGAGTAGGTCAATTCCCCCACAGCCTGGGTGAGTATTTTAATTGTCCTTAAGAAATACAAAGGTTTTCTATAACAATGGCACAATCTGGAAAGCTTTCTAAGATGCAAGGTCTTCTGTTATCTCTAAATATTAGCATCGTTATGACTTGCACAGGAGAGGGTTAGTGAAAATAGTCCCTCGGAGAGCTGTCTGTTTTCCCCTCCGCCTTCCCTCCGCGCCGCTGCGCTGCGCCTGCTCCGAGGAGTTGCCTTCCGCACCAGCGCTGCCCTTGGCCCGTCACCTGGGCTGCCATTTCTCCTCCCATTTTTCTTGTCAACTGAACAGCATTTGCCACAAGTTTGACTTTTAAAAATCTCTCCCTCCCTTCTGATTCGGATCGTTGTTTGCTGTCTGTTTTCTTTCTGCCATTCTAAGGATTCATCCTTCCATCTGTTCTGGGGTTCCTCGCCTTCTTCATACCTTGCTCCTTTTGATTCCAGATGATCTCAGCTACCATCATGCTTTGCGCATAAGTACGGATTTACATCTCCAACCAAGACCTCTCCTTTGAGTTCCTAACAGCTAATCTAACTAAAGTTGCACATTACTTAACACGAGTTCAGTTCTGAGAAATTCACAAATGATCTCATCATTGGGAAAACATCCTAGAGTACACTTTTCCAAGCATAGGTGATATAGTCTAGTTTACATCTAGGCTACATACTATAGATACATATGTTGGGGCCTATTTTTCTTATGGTCATACTAAATAAACACTAAGACAAGGACATGAGATAATAACACAGTGAAGACACAAAATACGAAGGAGATACCCGAGGCTGCTGCTAGGTGGCCTAAAATTTACACTAAAATTTTTAAAAAGTAGAAGGAGTTCACTATACAAGACTGATGAAAAGTATCGTACAGTAAATTCATAAACCAGGCACAACTGCTTGTTATCATTGCCAATTATTATGTTCTGTACATAATTGTATGTGCAGTGTTTTTATACAACTGACAATGTGGTGGGTTTCTTTACACAAGTTTGGCCACAGTCCTGTGAGTAAAGTTTTGCACTACAATGTTATCATGAACAGCTGAACTAGAAAGAATTTAATATACAGACAGAGAGGGATTGGGCCATCAAGGAGGTAAACAAAAAATAAAGGCATCCTGATTGTGGCTGGAGGTGCAGGCTGGAGGCCTGCAGGCCTCCCAGAGGGATAAACAGCAATTAGAGATTGTAGTGTAATTAGCACCACCTGATCCAGTAGGTCCAGATAAGCATCAGACTCCCAGGTGGGTGACCAGAGCGTCTGGACCCATCCCTTCCCAGAAATGTCTTCCCTCTTTCTGTATAAGCCTGCTATGTGACTCGTTTCCCTATCGGATCAAAATTAGCTGAGTGGCTAAACTTGTAATCCTATAGGTTGACTGAAGTTTGACCCACACTGTACCCGCGTGGTGACTTCGCTGTATAGACTCCCCCTGACACAGGGCCTCGGGGCAGGACCCCCTCTAGAAATCTGTGAGCCATTCCTCTTCTCCTTACTTCAATAAAACTCTCCTAACTTCCTCTTTTTCTGTTTGTGACTTATTTCTCGATGTTGCAAAACAATGAACCTGGTACCTTTGACAACTTACAGGTGGGGAATAATATTTTTCCTATGTTATTCTGATGGCTGAGACAGCAGGGGAGGACAGGAATTTTAGCTCAGTTATGATCTTATGACTTCCGTCCAATATTCTGTCATTGTTAAGCAGTGCTATGCAGAGAATCACTGTATATTAATTGAACATATCTAGTCTAATTAAATGGTCTGAAAATATTCTCAGGATTTTCACTTTTGATTGCCATCTTAATCACTGGCGCCAACCTTTACCTGTTTGCTATGGGGAGGAATGTGAGTACCAGGTCTGTGGCTTCTTTCTTCTCAGTATCTGTTCAGCCATCGAAGTTTATTAAGAATATTTCAGTATAGCTCTTCCACTGCCCATCTCTTATCTTTGTCCACTTATCTGCGTGATCACATTTGTCCATGTCATCACATGCATATTTTCTAAACTCACAAAAATAGTCACAGTTAATTGATTAAGATAGTGAAGAAGTTAAGAGGGATTATTTTACTCTATTTGCCAGACTGCAGTATTTATTTCTATGACTGGATTTATTTTTCACTGTTATTTTTGACAGTTTATATTTTTACCTGGTACGACACTAGTATTTGTCTTCAGATTTAACTTTTTTATATTTCAAAAGCCATACATCAAAAGAGAAGTTTTTCTTCCTATTTTTAGAAGCTATCAAATTAAATAATTTAGCGATACTACAAAGTGGTTTAGCTCTAAATGTGGTGATTATTGTAGTAGAAGCAGATAGAGAAATGGCCTAAAAGAAATGTTTGTGACCTCAAAATAATGATGTCGAAACGAGTTTAACAAACAGGAAAATGTTTTTATAAGGAGGAAACATTCTGGTCAAGATGCTGAAATATGATTTTCTAAGGGATTTCGATTATTTTTATTTCCCATTTTCCCCTCTACACTCTGCAATTTCTTCTTTTATTCAGTCTCCCTCCCTGCCTCCCTCCCTCTGTCTCTGTCTCTCTGTCTTTCTGTTTTTCTTTCTGGTCCTAGCGATGGAACTTAGAGCCTTGCAACTGAGCTACACCCCTGTCCTTGTGCCACCGTGGGCAGCTTCCTCTATTTTCTTTATGATCAGAATTTTTCAAGGTCATTTGTGGACAAGCTGGGGAGTTGGTGGTGACACCTCAGAGTGGGAGAGCTTAGTAGACAGAGACATAATAAGGCTCATGGGATCAAATCACCCAGAACTTTTTCATTTTACTCTAAGTAGAGATGTTTTTTCTCCCAAATCAGACATATCTACTGAAGCACATCCTGAGATTGTGATGAAAATACAAGAACCAGGGAAAAGAACTATGTAAAAATTCCAGAGAGAGAAATATCTTCCGTTTGATTCTTAAACTGTGAGGATACAGAAAAAATTATATACATATAAAAATAACATTATCAGGTTCATGTTTGGATTGAGCGGGGCACATTTTTCCTTTAAGGTACTTCAAAGCAAACGTTTGACTTAAAACTCCTTTATTAAATATTTTTAAAATTATGATGACAAGTGTCATATATGTGAGATTTCGGTAGTTTTTTTTTGCGTGTGTGTGTGTGGTTTTCTTCGTCCTGGACGAGATTTCCAGGAAATTTCAAGGTTTTATCTTTGTCATTTGGCAGTCTGCCCCGGATTGGTTGTATTTTTCTCTGCTAAATATTCATCTTCTTAAAATGTGAAAAAAATGCTTCGTAAATTCTCCACAAGGTTCATCCCGCATTCTCTTGCTCTTGTCAGATGTAAGCCGCGTGCTCAGGAAGCACCTCCTGGAGCCACACCCGCCCTTCGCTGGCTTGGCTTTGCGGCAGCCGCGCTCTTTTCCTTAGACATCTGTGCCTGTTTGTTTGAGACCAGTTGCTTCCTTTTCCATTCAACACCTGAAGCCAAACGGCATCACTTTTTAAATACTTAGGGTACGCAGGGGCGCGGCTGCTGGGGCGTGGGAGACTGGTAGGGTTCACGGCAACTGTTTTCTGAGACAGCTGGCTCTGCAGTCAGCAGTGGGGAGACCTTGAAGCCCAACAACCAGTCAGGCTGAGCGACATCTCAGAACTCTGTGCACGCAGGGCCCTCTTCAGACTTCGAAGACAAACAGTGGGGTTTCATAAAGCTCCAGTGCTCTTTTCTCAAGCAAAAATGAAATAATTCTTCACAAGATGATAGTCTGTGATTACCCACAGCAGTGGCATTCCTGGATTCAGATTCGAAATTGGATTATAAACTGCTTATGGGCAGGTAGAAGCAGCTTTAATCAGGTCAGCCAGATGCTTCCGTCCCCAAGGAATAACTTTTGAGCAAGCGAGAAAAGGAAGTTCATTCCCCAGGCTGGCCTCTCCTGTGTCACAAGAGCCTCAATATATATATTTTCATTAGCTGGTTGTCTAGGGAACAGGAGCCTGACCAAAAGAATTCGCCCAAGCTAAGCCCAAGAACAAAGGCTGATTTGGCAGCTTTGGATATCGAAAGCTAAAATGCTTTAGAGAAATACTTTACAATATTTTCTCTGAGAAATTCATATTTATGGATTTAAGTGGTGTTATAAAATAAATTTATACTGTAACCCTTCCCCCCACCTGCCTTTAAAATATCAGGATAGTTTATATCTTTTTAGAACATTTTATGAGTTTTCAGGCTTTTCCTGATATACTGTCAGAACTCTAATAAAAGCACAAGTGCTCCAGATGTCCCAGTATTTACTTTAAAATTTTCAATGCGCACGAGAGAAAAAAGACTATAATAAAACAAAGAGAAATAATGCCAGTTGGTATTTGTATAATAGATTTGTTTCATCTGCTCATGGCTTCAAAATATTTTCAAAGCCTGCTTTGTGTATGTTTATAGGTTAATGCCCCCTTAAAATTAAGAATCTTCCTAAATTATGTGGAAATAATGGTCAAATCTCATTTTCAAAGTTCAGTTATAGTTTTTTGCAAGGAAAATCAGATACATATTATACACTTTGTACTCATAACTCAAACACCAAACTTGAGTTTTACTGTTTCTCTTACTCTTACTCATGTGGTAAAATGTTTTGGGTGTAATATTTGTCATTTTATAAGTCAGGTACAATATTTATAAGGCCTCTTCCTTAGGGTACAAGGAAAAGAAAACCAATTTAATTTGGTTTTTTTGCTTCCATTTTATTTTAGAATAGATATTTTGAAATAATTTCTTTAGACATTTCGAGATAAATGAACTATCATCCCCTCTGATGATATTTCTTCTTCTTTTTTTTTTTTTTTGGTCTTTTTTGGGACAGGGTTTCACTGTGCAGTTTAGACTGGCCTTGAGCTCACTTTGTAGCCCGGGCTGGTCTTGAACTCACAATGATCCTCCTGTCTCAGCCTCCCAAGTGCTGGGGTTACAGGCATGCACCACCATGCCCGGCTTGATGGTATTTCTTAATCATACAGTTAACTGAGATGAGTTGTGGAGAAACATGGAAAAATGAAATCTTAGAATTTAGAAGAATAAATCTTTCATTTCCTCCCCTCTCCATGGCTAGCTCATCCTCATCAAGCATAGGCGTTTTTCCTGGTCATCTTTCTCAAGATTTTCTAACACAAGTATCACACTGGGGAAAAAGACTAGCTTCGCACTCAGTGAGCTGGGCCAAAATTTTAAGGGAAACAGACCTATAGATTTATCTCATTTTGATATTTTTCCACCAAGTGGTTGTGTGATCAACACTAATAAAATCAGGAGTTCCATAAGTAGAAGGTCTCCAGGGATCAGAAGTGTAGGCACAGTTTGTGTTTCACTTCCTCCCCCAATTACTCTGCCCTGTGAGGGACTGCTTGGGACCATAGTCTGAGAACAGTTAGGCCAGATAATCTCCAAGTCCCTTGCCACCTCTACATTTTGCAGTTTGAGGCATTGTTCTGGACGTATCTAAGAATGTAGAGCTCTACTGAGTGTTTGAACTTACTTAGCGCAATATCTTTAGTTTGAAGATATTAAAATTAAGAGCTAGTCTTATCAAGTTCCTAGAAGGCAGATCCCTAAACTTGGCACTTTTAAAACAAGCTGCAGTCAGATGAACCAGAATAGATTCTTGAGAATAGTATGACATTTTTTTTTTGGCCCTAGAAAAGAACAAAGAGTAGAAGTTACTTGCTTCCTTACCTGCTTGCACTGTCCAAATTTGTTTTGCCCCTAGACTTGTGGCCAAAGATCATGTAGAGATAAAGAATAAGAAGAATAAACCTGAGAAATCTCTTGAAAATGTCACTTTTTCCCACTGGAAAGCAAAGTCCATAAATCTGAGCACTGGATCTGCATAGGGGGTGAAGTCTTAGGAGAACTGCACACCAAAGTGGAATGCAGAATTTTGAAGTTCTACATACATTTGAACTCTTACCCAGGCATTATTGAAATCATTCTTGCTAATTTACAGCAGTGAGGTTTTATTCTGGAGTATTCTGTATGTGTAAAATCTATAGCTCCCCTTTTATATTTTCTCAGTTGGCACTCCTGTCTTTGAAAGAACAAGTCTAACACTTTACAGATAAGAGGTGGCTGTGAGAATTTCTACTCTGAAGTGCTAAAGAGGAAAAGCAATTACACTGTGGAGCTTTCCTAGAACCCTATCAGTATTTGAAATAGCGCTGCCAGCCACACACTACTTGTACACTGTGTAGTGTGACAGCTTTCTCATACACAATGTGTCAAACTGAGAGTTAAAAGCTCGGGTTTCTAGTCTGGGTTCCTACCTAGACACATTATGTGAGCCTGGGAGAATCAAATACCTTTTGTCAACTTATTTAAAAGGAATTTTAATTACCCTGTTTTGTTTTCCTTGATTTCTGTTACCTGAAGTTCACCATAATTCAAAATTATTAAATGGGAAGTACCAGAAACAATTTAAGAGTTTTATGTTGCACATCAATTTTAGCAATGTCATAAAGTCTTGCATCAGTCCATTCCCCACTGTAGGAAGCAACCTGCACTTGTGTTCAACATATACACACTGTATACAGTACTTGCTTGTTGGTCACTTAGTAGCTGTTCTGAGTATCAGACTGCAGTATTGCAGTGTTTGTGCTCAAGGAACGCTTTCATAGCAGTAATCCAGCACTATGTCATAATGTCTCCATCATCGCACAAACAAAAAAGGGTACATGTAGAGCAATAAGGCATTTTGAGAGAGAGCAAGAGGAAAAGAGACACAACTCATACATGTATGAATTTACTGTTATAACCATTCTGTTCCACTGTTAATGGCTATTAGTCTCTTGCTATGTCTAATTTATGAATTAAACATTAGCATAAACATGCTACATACACGTTTCGATAATTTTGCAGCTTTAGTGTCCACCTAGCCTAGGGTCTTGGAGCATATTGCCCTTGCATAAGGAGTTCTATTGTACCTGAAATCAATATGCCAAAAATTTCTGTCTGATAGCCTCAAAGGAATTCTGTGAGAATAAAAATAGACATTTTAAAGAAACTTAAGTACCACAGCCAAAATGCTATTACTCTGGAGAAAGTGTTTGCGCAAAGAATTTCAAGATTGCTGGCAAGAAATGGTGAATTTCATCTGTCATGTCTGCCAGTAAGCAGGTTTTATTTTGGAGGACATGATAAGATGTAACAATAAACTCGGACCAGAGCAGCTCCAAGGAGAAAATTGCATTTTGAACATTCCTTCTGGACTCATTAATGAAGAGCAAATATTTTAGTGGATATTGACTAAAACCTTAAAAGTAGTTTGAAAAATATTTAACTTTGAACAAGAATAAATTTATTTCCTATCTAGGAGAGTTTGAAGGAAATATTCAAATCAGAGTAGGGTAATTCTGAGATAATTCCTGTTTTCTTTGCTGTATGATGATTGTGTCTTTTCTAGGGCTTCTTAGGAATAAAGAAGCAATCACCTGTATCATAGCATGTCGTCTTTACACATGTGGGAGACCGCTGAAAGATCTGTGGTCTGCATCCATCTTGTACTGCTGAGAGATCTGCAGTCCGCATCCATTTTGTAAGCTACCAGCCATCTTGAAATTTTAGTTTCGGTTTCCATATATGGTCAACTTCCTGTAGTTATATAACATCTTATGTAACAACTTCCATATACGGTCAACTTCCTATAATGATGTAATATCGCATGATGTTTGTGCCTCCCTCCGTTGCCTGGTTACCTATTGACGTCAATCCCCGCTCCTGCACTGTATATAAGCCTGAGACTTCCGCTCAATAAACGAGGCTTGATGAGAATCCTGTCTTGCCTCTATTTCTCGTGTCGCTTGTCTCGATTATCCCACTCCCCCTCTCTTTAGGAGCCTTCGTTGACTACCCGCGGGCCGGGACATACACATATCACACTTCGCACTACTAGAGCCTCAAGAAATGTTGATGAATTAGAATTTTGTCCCGTTTTATTAATTGTGGAGAGGTATTCTGGGGAAGAGTGGAACCATCTAATGCCGTAGAGGGGGGTGCACAGGTAGAGTGTACGGCGCCTTGCCATGGACCAAAAGGAGAATTACCCAGTCACTGTTCATAAAAGGAACAGGGAAAGAAGAAAACGGCCCTGAAGTTCTGACTTATATCATGTTTTAGACTGGCAACTTATAAATCTTAGTATATAAAAATTAGATTTGTTAATTGGCAGATTTGCTTTCCTGAACTAGAGGAAGCTATTCAGTCTTGAGTTCCTATTTTGTATATGAGTGTGCACATATGCATGTACACACAGCACAAACCACACACGCATATATAAATATATATTATATATATTATATTTATGTACAAAGAGAAAACTTTTGAGTTTGTAAATTTCTAAGAGTGTAACCATAGATGTCACAGAAATTTCTTCAGAAAGGAAATAAGTGACATTGAAATGTTAACTATGTCTTGAGTTTTTAATGAGCGTGCTTTATTTGCTAACTTAACCCACACAGGCATCCCAGGACAGAGAGGGCAGATATTCTCCCTGTGGTAGGAAGGAGGCAAGAGAGGAACAGGGTGCTGAGGACTTGGAGTCAAGCTTTTGTCACTCACACCCTGACATCCGGTCTCATGCTTGCAATTACGATCACTTCCACTGCACTCTTTTCAAATTAGGGATATGTGATAAGCGGAAGTGCACAGGCTAATTCCAAGTAGAGGCATTCTCTCAGGCCCTCTGGACTAGGGGAAGAAGATGGCAGAACCACTGAATACTACAGTGAACTATTTGCAGGGTCAAGTAGGTAACAAAATGAGTGAAATGTCAGGTGTGGCCTCCGGTACACCGCGGAGCGTCATGACTGATATGAGCTGTGCAGCCCTTGCTGGACTTCTGTTGATTGTTACCATGTTGAATGTAGAATAGTTAGCTGGAAAGCTGTGTTTAAAGAGAAGGTAAAATCTGACTTTCATTATGAGATATCTAAGTTTTAAACCATTCATTGGACTCAAATCCAAATACAAAATAAAAATCAAGACCAGGCAAATAGTATCTGTATACTAGATCTAAGTTTGGCCAGTTAGTTTACAACCTCTGCCTTAAGCCTTTGTTGAATAATAAACCATTTCAGTCAATCTAATCAGTACTTAGTAATTCTCATATTGTGTGAGGTGGAGAAAAGAAGTGTAACACACAGAACAGTTCTCACAAAAGAGCTTCATGTGAGATACTTCATGTTTTATAATTCTTGACAGCAAGTGAAATAAATCAATCTGAAGTCTTAAAGGCCAACTGTAATTTTATTAAATAATACAGGGTTTTAACAGGATCTCAAGAAGAGGGAAAGCAATCAGCTGGAGGTCTGTAGTGAACCAATGACTATAAAAACATTCTGGAAAATGCTACCAGTTTTGGTCTGACACACGGCCTCTGCCATTGCCCTCCTCTTCTCCTGCATGCTGTAATGCCAGTCACAAGAGTGTTTATGCTCTTCATTGTAATTGCAACATGAAAGTTGTAGGGGTACGGTAAGTTATTGAAACTCACCTCTGTCTACAAAGAACCGGTTACAATTATTTAACTTTCACCATACATGTTTGTCAAGCCATGTTCATAGAATGCTATGACTGAGAGACCACTCAGACATTGGTCCTCTGAGCCTGTGTATATGTGTTTCAAACTTGTTTGTTTCAAACCTTGAGTGATATTCAAAGGTATCTTTTAGGAAAAGTGTAGTTATGGCATGTTAAAATTATAAAAGATTGTGTTTAAGTTTTAGCTCATAATACTTAGCAAGCGATACCTTCCAGTTAATTAAAGTAATTATGTGACAAAAAGCTTAAGATAGTGATAAACTTTAAAAAATGGTGTTACAGCAAGTCTGAGTTTAGAACCAAATGTATATCAAAATAAAGGCTGGCAGAATAAACATTGTGAATAGCTTTTTGTAATTCTTTTATGCTTTTAAGAATCTAAACTTTATAAAAAAATTTGTGTCTTTTATAACCAATGAGGTGTACAAGAAGATTTCAGGCTATTATGTGCTTTTACTTTGCACATAAAACATGTTAAGTTTACAGATAGTATTTATTTCCAAATAGGCTAAATTTAGTACCATTTTTTAATCATTTTAACACATTTGTTTTTAATTGCTACAGGAAGTATTATGTACTATGTGAGGGATTTAATTTAACTGATGGATATAACTTATGGCTTTAGAAAAGATAGTCTCAAGGCAAATTTACAAAATAATTATTTCTTGTTCAACATAAATGTTTCTTGTAATTATAGTCTTTATTTTCCATCATGCTATGAATGATTCTAGATGTGATTCAGAATGAAAATAAGTTCATAATCTGTAAGAGCCTGCTTAATGGTTGTTCTTTATCATTCTTTCCCTTAAAAAATAGCTTTGGAGAAATGACATTCACAGCCCATTAATAAAAGGTGGATAGTCTTTAAAATTTCTATCATTTTGGGAGAGATTCCGAGATGACACAAGAGGTATCTAACACACACCTCTTCTTCCATAAGAAAGAAAGAAAGCCATAGAGGCATAACTGCTCTTCCGGGTTGGTGACCAAGGAAAGGGTGACCACCAGTCGCTGTGATGCAGAAGGAAGGAATGTGAACCCCTAAGACATGGAGACCTGGGATGGCACTGTAGAAAAAACACATGGTAGGTAGGCAACCATGGTTTCAACCGCCAGGTTGGGATACCCTCCCTGGAGGGAAGAACATAAATAGGACAGTCTCAGTAAGCCCAGTGCTGTGCACGATGGCAATCCTAGCTGCAGCAGAGTTCCACAGTCATCACAGAACTAGAGCCCAGATAAGGGAGCTAGCTGGAGCCTACATGATGGTTTTGATGTAGAGAAGGAATGTTTACTTTCTCCCTTTCTACGCCTAAAGCTAAGGCTACTGAAGCTTAGTGTCATTTTGAGTACAAAATCATTGTCATAACTCATACAAAAGGATGCAGTCCTCTACATATCTCTGTGTTTGGGGTGCTACAAACATTTAACCATAGTGTCAGAGGGTTTCAGCCTCACAAACCCAACTATACCCAGTAGTGTAAATGTGACTCTGATACTCATTCCTGTGTAGTGTCAGGCGCTAGAGGACATTTGGTTCAACTGGGAATGTGCCACTGCACAACTTAAGAGCTCACAGAGCTCACCCTCCAGAACCTGGAGTCTGAGCCCCTCCACTTGCTACTTCCACTGCCACTGTCTCTAGCAGCCAGCTGCCGGTTGGTCAGTGCCTCTCCTGAGCCTGAGGTGCACAACCCAAGGCCTCCTTCTGCTTTACTTGCCCCCAGATGGTCACTGATCTGCACCAGTGCTGGACTTACACTGAAAGTGCAGACTGCGTGCTCCACGCAACCCAGTGCTACCGGGGCTGCCATGACTGGAGTGCCCTGCCTGCAACAGTCAGCCTGGTGGCCCCTGAAGAAACACCAACCATGAGGCCCTGCCCCATGTTCCTGTTGCCATCACTCCTGTTGCTGGCACAGTGATCTCACATCCTTTGATATGTGAAGCACACACACCTTGGCTGCTAGAATGCTCCCATCCATATGTGGTCCTAAGAGGAGCGTCAGGCTGAACCATTGTTGTATGTACTGCACCAAAACCACCAATTGCAGATGAAGAAACTATAATGGGAAAACAGTGCCCAGTTGCAACCCTACCTAATGTTGTCTCCTAAACTGATACCCAAAGATCTGTCTTTAGTCAAAAAGCCTTTTCTAGGAAAGGTGTGTTGCAAAAAATAATAGAATCAAGTAATCCACCAGAGGTACAGGTATTAATGTAGTTACAGGAGAAATACAAAAAAACAAAGTAATGTGACACCTCCAAAGGAACACACTAACTCTCACACAATAGACCCTCAATAACAGCATATAGCAAAGTGTCTGATAAAGAATTTGAGAGGAATCTTAATGAATATAGAATAAAGGCAGGTAATTCTACAGAGTGGGAAAAAATTTATAACATGAATGGAAATCAGCAATGACATACAGGTAAAAACAACAAACTGAGAAACTCATTAATCAAATAAAAATAGTGAAGAGCCTCACAAAAGTCTAGATTAAAAAAAGGAGAAAAGAATTTTAAATGTGAAAACTAGTCTGCCAAAGTATTCCAGTAAGACAAAGGAAATATGAAAAAAGAAAAAATAGAAAAATAAGGATAAAGAAGAGAATCTCTGAGAATTATGGAACATCATTACATAATCAAACAAATTCAAAGTAGAGATGGCAAAGGCATAGAAAAACTAAAGAAATAATAGCTTAAAACTTCCCTAATATTGGGAAAGATAGAGAAACCTAGGTCCAAGGGTGTAAAGAGAATCAACATAGATTTGATAAGGAAAAACTTGCTGCAGTATATTGTAATCAAACTAGTAAAGCCCAAAATAAAGAGAGCACTCTCAAAATCACAACAAAAAAATCCACTGGATTTTAGGACCCTCATCAGATTAACAGCAGTTTTCTAAGCAGAAATCTGAGGGAATGGAATGACATATTCAAAATTCTGAGAGAAAAATAATTGCAAAAAAATATATTATATCTGGCAAAATTATCTTTCTGGAACAGAATAAGAAGTGAATTTTCTATGAGAAGTAAACACTGGGGGTATTCATAATCACACCAGCCCACAAGAAGTGCATGAAAGAAGCCTACACTGAGAAGCCATACCACAGAATAAAAACACTGGTATACAATGACATACAAATGAAAAGAATATACAAATGAAAAATAGAAAGGAACCAAACTGCATCACTACAGAAAGCTGCCAAACCACAAAAATAATACCAGTATGTAAAGGAACAAAGAGTATACCAGACAATCAAAAAACAAAATGGCAGTAGCAAATTCTTATCAACATGATCTTGTTAATGAATTAAATTCCACAATTAAAAGGTATACAATAGTTGAATTAGTATAAAACAAGGTGAAACTATATGCTACCTTCAAGAAACACGCTTTATCAGTAGACATACATAAAGTAACAGTGAAGATTTGAAAAATGACTTTCCACAGAAGTGAAAAGTAAAAATGAAGTGGAACAGCCATCCTTTTATAAGATTAAATGGAATTTAAGTTAAAAAAAAAAAGTGTAAAAATAAAAGAACAAACAAGGAAGGACACTATACTGATATAAGAATTCAATTAAACAAGAAAAACATCATCATAACAAGCAAATATTCTTATATCTAAAGAGATAAATATACCTCAATACAGGAATATTTTGAGATTTCAATATCCCACATTCATCAATAGGCAGGTCACCTAGACAGGAAAACAGCAGAGAAAATTATGTATTTGTGAAGATTAAGATAGATTGTCAACTTGCTGGGCTTGAGAGCCATTGAGATGAGTAAAGCACCTGTTGGGGTGTATTTGGGTGGGTCATGGAGACAGGACCTTGAGGTCCAGATCTGGCCCCTAATCTGCTTCTTTCTGGGGTGTGCTTCCTGGCCACTGCTGAGTAGGCAGCTGTGTTCTGCCAGGCCCTCTGCATTACGTTCTTCTTTGGAAGGGACCATGGACTGAACCCTCTGAAACCATGGGTCAGTAAACCTTTCCTCCCTCAGTGAGTGTATGTCAGGTAACTTCTCACCTCAGTAGCAAAGCTGACTCTGCTAACAGAGACCCACTGCACACATTCATGGAAAATTTCATCCAACAGGCACAGAACTGCTGACTTCTCATAAGCGCAAGGGATATTCTCCAGAACAAAGGATATGTTAGGATATCAAACAAGTTTCAGTAAATTAAAAATAAAAATCATGTCAGGCATCTCTTCTGACAACAATGGAATAAAATAAAAATTAATAATGGGAGGAATTTTAGAAAGTATGAAAGCACATTCAAACTATAAATGACATGTACTTGAATTATTACTGGCTAATGAAATCCAAAGAGAAATTAAAAATTCCCTTGAAAAAACTAAAAATAGAAATGCAACACACCAAATCTATGGGATATAGCAAAAGCAACAAAAGTGTAATTATCTACGAAGTTTTATATGCAGAAAAGACTGAACAGATTCTCTGCTGTCTTTTACCCAGAAGAGACAAGATCTCTACAAACCATTAATTCTGTTACCAAAAAGATGGTCCATATTAAAATAAAAAGAAGCCAGTGCTAAAAATTCAAGTGATCACTTCCTCAAAATGGAAGCAGGTTCAGACCCAGCGTCAGGACCCTGCACTGCCGGTCAAGAATGAGCACCGAGGACAGAGAGGTCGCCTGAGCTGGGTGCAGTGAGAGACTGAAAAGAGTCTCAGTGCCCTAGAGTAACAGCATAAAACTCACTGGATAAATAACTGAATTTTTCAGGCTGTTGCAATAGGCTTTTCTACTTACTTGCTAGAAACATTTGGACAAGGAAAAGAGGGGAGGCTGGGATCTAGAGAAATGACCAGGGAAGGACGTCATCTCTGGTCACCAGTTTCAGAATTTTGTGAGGCAGGATTGAGATGAATGATATCTCACAAAACATGAAAACAGGACAATTTCCTGTACCTCAGAGCAGAGAGTCCTAAGGGAATTTCCTGACCATCACTGTTTTCTGGGAGTACAAGTCTCACATACAGTTCAACATTGTCAGATGAAATTACTTGTCCAAAATCGTAAAGGTTGTATGGTTCACTATGATTCAATCCTCAGACTCTTAGCTGGTATTTGAATTACTTCAAATTCTATTACTGCTTATGGGCCATGACTTTCCCATGTCTCAATTATTACCAGAATTATAAGACATTAAAAGTAAAAGGAAATTTTAGAGATTGTTTAGTATGGTGAAAATCACTCGTGTTCCTGGGGTCTATACAGCTCCTCATTGTTCACTGAGGAGTGAAAATGTGACTCCTTTCATTAGGGAATGAAAACTGGAGATTGCTGGTGGTGTCCATACTTTTATCTTTGTGCCTATCTCCTCTTGGTAAGTTTCACAGAGCTGCGGGGCCAGGGATGACACCTGCTCCAGTCAGTCCATCTGGGACCACTATTCCAGGAATTTGGACATAAGACACATCAAAACTTTTTTTTTTTTTTTTTTCCGGGACCGGGGATCGAACTCAGGGCCCTAGTGTTCAGCGGCAAGCACTTAGCCCACTGAGCTGTACCTCCAGCCCAGACACATCAAAACTTGATACATATCATGGATTTATGTTAGATAATTTTAGGCATTTGCACATCAGTAAATAGTACAAAAAAGGTGACTTCTGTAAGAAGTAGAAGAGAACAGAGAGAAGCAGAGATAAGAGAAAATGAGAAAGTTATTGTTTAGACAGAATTGAAAAGGAAAGAAAGACAAACACCTGTGCTTTCTACCTTTTTAGTCTTTGTGAAAACTTGCTATATTCTTAACACTGTGGTTACCACATTATATGCTTATATTAAATCCCTCTTCCCTAAGTTTCTTTATTTAGAAGTATGATATATAACTAAGGTATTGGGATTTCATCAAAGATTTCAGTTGACAATTGAATTACTATCTCGTCATGATTAAATAATCTAGTTCAATGCTCCTGTTTTACAGAGAAACTAAAGCCCAAATAATTACAATAATTCAATCAAGTTCTCATCATATCCAGTGGTGCAATCAAAACCAGAACTCAAACTTCTAATACATATTTCAGCATTCTTTCTTGAATTCAACAAATCAAGATTAATGAATTTTCTCATTTTCTAACTTGGAAAGCTATAAAATGATAGCAATAGAATACTGTAGGTCCAAACAATAAGAATTTTTAAAGTAAAGGCAGAGAGATATCACAAAGGAAACTAACAGATGTCTTTAGACAACCTGGTGCTTCTTAGAGAATAGCGCAGAAGCAGTTAACTGCAGCAGAACATGAACATTAATTTTTATGTCTCAGTATGTGAATAACACCAGTCTTCCACATACAGATATAGGAATAATATGGTTAAAAATTTACCTACAATTTTGTACACCTATAATCTCAGTAAATATATAGTTGTATATAAAAATATTATAATCTGAAACATTAAAATCACCAAAATTATAATTTTGGGCTTCTTCCTTCTCTGTGTCTAATTCTTCCCATAATCTGGCCTCCTTATCGGTTGAGTTCTACAGTAAATAAATAATGAATAATAGAGATGACTTTTGTGTCCATTTGTCTAAATATAATCCTCTTTCTTATCCCTTTCATCTAATTATGATATTTATTCCTTAACGGCAATTATCAAATCTGAAGATTCAAAATATTTTCCTTACTTGATTATAATTACTCATCTCATTAGAATTTGTAACAATAAGACAGAGACCTAACTTTCCTTATCTGTGACTGGATCTCCAAAACCATCATATATGCTTCTTACCTGAATGTCTGAATAAATGAATGAAGACAGAGTAGAGCAGAATGACTCAATAATTACCCAACTGCCATACAGCAAGCCATGGTAACAGCTAAGCATGGAACCAGGTTTCCTGGTTTATTGTCCTAGATCCTTCATGCTGTATTATATACTGCTTCTCCTTTGTGGGCACATCGACACACACACACACACACACACACACACACACACACCAGGCTTCTGAAATAGTACATTCAAGGCTGATCATCAGATTATTTAAATTTTTCAAAAGTTAAAACAATGTGTGTATCTAGAATGAGCTCACAAGAGAAACAAGAGTCTTCTAGGTCTGTAGAATATTAGATATAAGGAGAGAGGGGGAGAAGCAAGCCGAGCAGAATAGAGTCTAGTTACTGGTGAGTATCTCAGAGCACTGACAAAACACAGAGAAGAACGGAAAAATATGCTTTATGCATGAAAGAGAAGAGAACATCACTTATGCACTCATACAACACCCTCACAAAGCCCTTTAGCTATGAGAAATCTCTTAGCACAAATATGTGGTAAACATGCATATTCGTCATGAAATCTAACATCACTATTGCCACCATGGAAAATAGCTGAGGTTAAAATTCTGATGTGAGGGTCTTCATTGCCATGTTCAATTTGGTCAAATTGTGTTTAATTTGTAAAACATTCTCATCCTCTGCAGGGGGCTTCACAAAAGAAAAGACAGCTACTGTAAGTTTAGTATGTAGAGGATAAAGCAAACTAGGCTTAACACCAAAATAATTTTCCTAGAAGAAAATCTACTGAATTGTGAAATAATCTCCCAATTGAAGTAATTATGCTTCATTTTCAATTTAATAATATTGGCTCTTACTATCTTGAGAACTCTTCAATTCTCTGAACATTTTCAAAGGTTGAAACCAAAGTCTTATTTGGACCAATGATTTCTAATGAGAACTTTTACATTTCTACCAATTTTAAGGATAAAACGACTTAAGGAAACGATGAAACAGCACACTGGTCTAAATAATCACTTTTGCTTTCCCACCACTGAAGCTCACTGCTGTGCTGTGAAGGGAGTGGGTAAGTGAAGGAAGACATTTTTGTTTAAAAGGTTTCATCTCACTCAGTATTTTAAAAATATTATCCAATTTTATTGTTTACCTGAAATGACAAAACTAGGAAGCTGTATATATCTACAATTAAATAATTAGAATTGCCAGTCATATGCACATTATTTTCACTATATAACTTAGGAAAATGTGCTAAAATAATACAGAAATCTGTTCACACATAATTTTTAAAGAATTTATGACAACCTTTTAAACTCTCCTTCATTGCAGCAAGTTTGTATTTTGTCGAATATTTTCAGAAGTTGTATTTCTTGAACCGGATAAGACATTTATATTAGCTATTATTCCTTTTTCAACTAATCATGTTAAAAACATGTATTATGGAAAAACAAAGTAATATTCTATGTGAGTGATTTAGAATAAAATTTTGTGTTTAGACAGTGACAGGCAAGAGGACAGCTATCTGATGTTCCCAGGCTTGTCAGTGCTTGGACATACTGCTTTTGTGCTTCTTGGAATTTCTAAAAAGAAATGTCCACTTGTTACTACTTGCTGGGTGTGGAGTGTGCCCTTGTCAGTGTTCTAGGTTATTGCTCTGTGGCAGCAAACATCTATGTCAGTTCCCAGCGATCCCTGCTTCCCTGGTACATGTGTTCCTGTGTGGTCCCTCCCTACACTGTATCAGTTTTGCTTTGCAACCAGCAGGATATTACAGATTGGAACTGTGTACCATGCTAGCCTGGGTCCTAAAATACAGCCTTCGTGCAGGATGATATATCAAATTACCATACCATGGACGTAAGCAAAAACATTTAATTCCCACTGTTCTGGAGTTAGAAATCCATAATCAAGTTGCTGGTAGGTTGAGTGTATAATGAAGGCTCATTTCCTGCTTTGCAGATGGCCTTCTTTTCGTTGTATCTTCATATGGATAAATTAATCAATCAATCAATGAGCTCTCTAGGCTCTCTAGTGCAAGGGCACTGGTCCCATTTGTGTGGGCCCACCAGAAAGACTACTGTACTCTCATGTTGGGAGTTAAGATTTCGAGATACAAATTTCAAAGGAACACAAACATTCAGTTCACAACACACACTGTCACTTCTGTCTTGCTCTCTCTGAGCGGTTGTTCAGGATATAGGCAGCAGCCATGTAAGTAGGATATTGAAGTAATTCAACGCAAGTGTCAACATAATGGAAAACGGAGACCTCCTACAAATAGCACAAATGTAATCATGTGAGTAAGGCATCTTAGAATTATACTTTCCATCCCCAGATAAGCCTTTAGATAACTGTAGTTCCAAGCAATATGACTGCAATGTTATAGAAGAGACTCCAAGCCAGAAGCAACCATCTAAACTGTTTTCAAATTCATCTCCCAGAATCTAGGAGAAGAAATGTGTAGCATTGCTTCAAACCTTTAAACCATGAGGTAATTTTTATATAGCCAAAGATGATTAATAAAGCCCATTTTATCATGTGGGGAAGATTTAACAGGTGTTGGATGATTATGTGTTTTGAAAGGTAACAAAACTGCACACTAGAAAGACACTGACTTTGCTCTAACATCTAGGAAAAATAGTAGATTCGTGAATTGTACAGCATTCTCATTTGTTTTGAGTTGCTTGGCTACTGCAAGCAATGAAAGCATGTTTAACTCCTATTTTGGCATTATTAATTATTTATTTTGGATAATATTAAGATTGGAACAGCTTACTTGTTGAAAGTAATGAAATTAATCTCTTAGATAGTCTAAGAAGTGGAAGAAAGACAGCTGAGAACAATACTGTTTCCCATAAGGTCTGAGATGGACTGCGGCAAGGCTGTGAGTAGAATGTCAAGATTTCATTTTTGCTCATTTTCTGCGGGGAAGGGTGTGCTGAGAGCAAAACTGCTGGGGGGAAGAAAGGAGACTTTCCTAATCAGCCACATACTTCTCACCTGCTCAACGAGAGTGTAGCAAAAATAATACTCGGATGGGCCTCAGTGTTCATACCACGGATACACATTGACTGTTGCTTATTAACAAGGTGAAGTCTGAAAAATTTCTACCACCCCTTGAAAATAAGTTGTGTATCTGTAAGAAGGAAAAATATGTAACATCTGTACATCCTTTATTTAAAGAAATGCCTTTTCCTCCCAGGAACCACCTTGGTCTATATTTTAATGCTTACATAAGTGAGAAGATGCTTCTCGGGGTCCCAAATGGGTAATAAAACTGTACCAAAATGCCCCGAGGAAAGTGTCAAAGGAACAGAATGCCTCCTCTCACCCCATGAATGTTGGATTTCAGTAGTATAGTACCACAAGTGATCCCTTCAACGTATCTCTTCATCCCTCTATATACTGGGAGTATGTGTAAACAAACCCCACTTTAGATAGCTCACAGGCACAGAGGCAAGGAAAAACATATCTAGTAGTTGTGTTGATTGCTTAGCTTTTTATTTAATCATGAATTCAAGTCCTAAAACTGGTCCCTGTTTCACTGCATGTATTTAATTTTTGTCTCAGTGAGAGAAACAAAAGTAAGCAAGAGTAATTCTTTTTACCAATGAAGTAGAAGGTTATGCAACATTTAATTCATCTTATAGGACTTTAAAAAACACAAATATTTCATTAGTGATCCACATTAATGATTGAATATGATGTGAACCTATATTTTTCTTTTTACCTCCTTGGAAGAGAAGGGAGAGAACTTTTGTCTGCAGAGAAGAGAGGTACTTTGGAAGTAGGAGGGTTACTGGTCCGGCAGAGGAGAGGAAAAGCTGTATCACTGGAAGATTTGGGACAGCCAGGGGCTTCATGAGGACAGTAAACATTCAGATGCTAGACATGAGAGGAAGAAGGTCCTAAGCTTGAGAAGAGTAAGCACAATAGAGTCAGGTCAGCTATGGCAAAGTAAATCATACAAGACTGGTATCTATGTCCAAGATTCAATGGTAGAATTTTCTAGAAATGATTTTAAAGTGAGGGCGCAGAGTTTTCATTGTGCCCCCAAATACAAGAGAGATTGTACTTTTAAAATCTGTCATTTCCCTTTTATGCCTTGAATGTGTAGAATGTAAAGATTTAAAATCAAAGAGACTCTAGAAGTAGAGTTAGACCCGTATAGGCAGAAATAAATGGAGTATTGATGGGACCGAAGTTAAATATTCTGCCTGCCCTTTGGGGAAGTCTTCACAAATCTGAGAAATGAAAAGGTAAGCCAGGAGATAGAGTCTTATAATTGGAAACTATCCAAATCCAGGTTACACTGTGGATTAATACATCTATCAAAGCAAATTTTCTCAAAGTGTGCGGTTTGAAAACTGCTCTTAAAAGCCTTTGTTAATGACCTAGTAATTGCTTTAATAGCTCCTCTTCAAGAGTGAAGTGTTGTGGCTGACATGCCAATAGTGTAGTATGTCAAAAGTCCGTACCTCTACCCCTGGCCTACCGAGAGCATCATTCAGCATTCCTGCTTGCATTTTGAGTCAGTTAGCAATGAAATTCTATTTACTGTAGCCATAAAACTCGTCTTTGTCTGTGTAAGGAAGACTGGATCCAGAGCTGTATCTCTCACCCTGTTCCAAAATCAAAGCAAATGGATCAAAACCTACAAATAAAAACAGAAACAATCTACTGGAAAATAAAATACACATTATTTAAAAAGTAGGCATAGGCAAGGATTGTTTGAACAGAGCCTAGTTGCACAAGAAATAATACCAAGAATCAACAAATAGGATTTTATGAAAATAAAATCTTCTGCACAACAAAGGAAAAAAACCCATAATAAACAAACAATTTAAAGAATCAGACAAATAATTGTCAGTTACTCCTCGGGCAGAGGACTACTGCATGGAATATATAAAGATTTCAAAAGAATTAATCCTTTGAAAATAAAAGATAAAATCAAAACATGGACAACTGAAAGAAATAGACACTTCTCAATGATGAAGTACAAATGGTCAATAAGTACATGGAAAAATGTTTAGCATCTTTGCCCATTAGCAAAATGCAAATAAAAACAACCCTGAGATTCCACCTGATTCCAGTAAAGTTGTTATCATCAAGAATTCAAAAAACAAATACTGCTACGGTGATGGGGGGAAAGGAACCTCTTTGTATTGTTAGAGGAAACATAAACTAATAAAATCACTGTGGAAATAGGTATCACATTAATATTATCCCCTAGCTATTGCAAATCAAATCAATCACTCGATCAGGCCCATGATCTCTCAAATGAAGGCTTAAATAAAAGAGTCAAGTGGTATTATTTTAGAGCTGTAGGAGGATCAACTCTCTTTAGCAGAATTTGAGATTCTCTGGATTCCTTGGCTGTGGCCTCATCTTGTCCTTTGAGGCTTCATGGTTTCACCCACCATTACAGGCCTCAGCAGGGACCAGTAGCTCACACAGGTTCACTAACCATGAGTCCACTGCCCATCTCCAGACAATGGGACCAGGCCTTGGATGGACTCATAAGTAAACACAGAAACCCAACTGGTTAATTTCAGTCCGGCTCAGAGCCTCTATATACTGGTCTTCGTCAAAAGTATGAAGATTTCTCTAAAAAATAAATACATTATTTCCATTAGACTCAGCAATTCCTCTTCAGTATATCTTCCTGAAGGAATTAAAATCGAAATTTTACAGTGACATAAGCCTACCCGTGTTTATAACAGCACCATTTACAATAGTTATATTGTGAAAGTCGTCTATTGGCATCAGCAAATGATGGATAAAGAAAAAAAAGGGCAGGTTCATACCAGAGTATTAACTAGCCACAAAGGAGAAGTCTGATTTGTTCGAAAATGAATGAAATTTGAGATCATAAAATTAAGCGAAATAAGTCAGACACAAAAGCATAAATATTACTTGGTTTCTCTTATATGAGAAATTGAAACTATAATTTGAAGAACATAATGAAAGAGATTATAGGGTACAGGGAGGTAAATTTTTTGTAGATTGGAAGGGGATATGGTGAAGAGAGACCGAGAGGGCTGGAAGGGGAAATATGAATGATCACAGCTTGATGTGTGCATTGGGTCAGCGATCTTACTGTCATTAGCTCTTAACAGATGACAGCCACAACGGACAGGAGGAGAGGTTTGCTTTGGCTCGGTTACAATTCATGGTCCTCAGGCCCCGTGGCAGAAGAGGCACGACAGAAGAACGTGATCAGAGGAAACCTGCTTACGGCCTGGTGGCCAAGAAGCAGAGGGAGAAGGGAGGGTTGCAGGTGGCAGCCCCGTCCTCCCAGTCCCATCCCCCATGACTTCTTTGACCAGACCCCACCTCCTAAGAGCAAATCAGTGATATCACTTCCCAAAACCCCGCCTGTGAGCAGACGATACCTTAGGTATACTTTATCATAGATTTTCATTTATTTTGTAGTCCTTTCCAATTGAAAATAATTTCTTTCTTTTTTTCTGGTACCGGGAATCAAACTCAGAACCTTGCCCTTGACAGGCAGGTGCTTATGCCACTGAGCTAAAACCCCAGCCCAAAATAATTTCTTAAATGGAACAAAAATCTCACAGTTAATGCCAAAAGGAAGTAAATATGGTAAATGTTCTTGTCGTGGAAAGCAGCTCTCTGAGTTAAAAAAGCTCATTATTGACATGGTGGACAGGAGAAATGCCTCACAAGAAAGAGCACACACTCTCCCTAAAGAAAGATGATTCAAATGAGCAGGACTTACATATTTCTGCCCTTGAAAGTAGAGGCTTTGGTCTGGTGCTGGTAGAATGATCTTGGGTAATACACTTAACCTCTCAGTTTTCTGATCTTAGAATAGCTTATTGATTCATTTATACTCTGACCTTTTACAAAGGGACTTGAGATAACCTTGGTGAATCAAGTTTAACACTACTCTGAAACTCACAAGGTTGCTGATAGGCATAGATTTTGAGTCAGAGTATGTAAAACCGCTTTGAGAATTTCATATACTTTACACATAAAAGCTATTGCTGTGAATATTCTGGGTTTTACCTCTCATAAATTATTTTCAGTTTAGATTACAATATGCCGCTGCATATTTTATTGAATACTGAATCTATAGTGGGAACGATGTTATTCGCCCTTTCTCGATATGTAGATTTTAAATAGCTGACTCCATTAAGCTGCTTACCTTTTCCCTTTGGAATACACTGTTCTTAATAATAGAATATACCTGCTGCAAGAACAGAAGTTACATTTTATACTAAAACTATATCATTGAAATGCTGTATAAATTTCTGAGCACAAACTTTAATGAAATAGTATTCTGGAGGGAAAAAATGGCCATGTTACAGTTCATTGACCCTTCAGTAGTGTTTCCTTGGGGAAGCTACAGGCAAAATGTGATGGCCAGGCATCAGCAGATCAAGTGAGTACAGTATCTGTAGTCCATAGACTGTTCCCCATCTCGGGCAGTAAAATGCAATGAAAAGCAAATTGATATGCACAGGATTAAATCATTTAATAACAAAGAGCTGGAGAAGTTTTTGTAGCGCTACATCCTGCTACATGAGCCTCTGTTTTCGTAGACTGACAGTTTGAGACTTTTCACACTTCTGCTGCCGCCAGAGCGCGTCCCAGGGCACTTACTGCGCCTTAGGCACAGGGCTGCAGTGCTCTTCCACTTGGCTGCTCCAGCACCTGAACTGTCGTGATGAGGATCAGCTCTGCCTCTGCTGTGTTCGTCATATGCAAACCCTGTGTGGGAACGTCTGTGCCGGGCAGCTACGTCACCTGGAGCAGCGTATGTACAGGAGCACAATGGAGCAGTGGATGTCACACTTCCTTGTCTTTGACATGAATCAGTTTCAATTTGCACCCAAGGAGAACATAATCAAGGCAAATTTTCTTATTAAATAAAAGTGTCATGTTATATTTAGGTATTCCTCATCAAGATCTACACAGAGCTACGTTTTACTAAATATGAGAGACATTTATCTAGGAGTACTGAGTAACATTTTCTGTTTAAACGTACCAACTAGAATCTAAACGTGCATTTGTTTGTGTCCAGTAATATTTTTATAAATTAATCCTAAAGACTGACAAATTTGCATCAAGGGATATTTATACAGATGACCATGACATTATTGTTTGAAAAGCAACGCTAGGAATACCCTAGCTGTATACCAACAATTGAATGTTTAAATCAAATCAATGATGTAATTTATGTTTTTAATATCATGCTAGCCAGGCGTGGTGGTACATGCCTATAATTCTAGCACTCAGGAGGCTGAAGCAGGAGGATTGCTGTGAGTTCAAGGCCAGCCTGGGCTACAAAGTGAGTTGAAGATCAGACTGAATTGCATAGTGAGAACTTGTCTCCAAAAGGCCAAAAAAAGAAAAATCATGCTTCTATCAAAATAGAGGTACAAGGCCGGGGATATAGCTCAGTGGCATAAGCACTTGTCTGGCAAGCTCAAGGTCCTGAGTTTGATTGCTGCTGCCAAGAAAAAAAAAGAATTGGAGGTACAACTCTATACTTATGTGAAAGAGGCGCTAGTGCTGTGTCAAAAATCAGTCATGGAAAAATGTATATTTTGATATCATTTGTGATAACAGTATGTGTACCTATACTCACTTAGAAACATGTTCAGAATATTACATATATATTAATTATTATAGTGAGGAAATGTGGGGATGACAGATCAGATTTGGGGCAATGTTAAAAGAGGATTTCTGATTTTACACTTCTTTGCGTTTTGTCCCTTTTAATATATAGGTAGCTATACTTTGTTTTATTAAGTCAAATAGGTCAAAAATACAAAAGGAATTTTCAGAGTTTCTTGTCTTTTTTTATTTTAAAGATCAAAGAACCAAAACCTGTTAACAAACACACAGACATAAATGAAACAACACAAAAACAATAAAAACAATACAGAATTTCAGACAAGGTGATAGGAAATTAACAATGGTTGTTGTTTTACATATTGTTGTCTTCAAATTGGTTACTCAGATAAACAAATATAGGCATGCAAGATTGGTCAAACAATGAAATATCAACTGTTCCTTTCAATAAAGCCATAGAAATTAGTAGTATAATTATCTTAGCTATCTTGTGTGTGCATATATGCATATTTTCCTTCTTCCTTTCTTTTCTCTTTTCCCTCATCCAAGTCATTCTTTCCTGTTGGGCAGTTTCCTGTCATTTTTGAAAGGCTGTATTTCCTTTATTTCAATGTGTTTCTATGTTTTAGAGACCTTTGTTCTGTGAAAAGCTCAAATGTGTGTCACATTAAATACGTGAAGGAATCACAAAATATACCAATGACTAGAGTGTTAAGTAGACACTGAGACAAGAAAAAATGCACAGTCCATCTAAAATAAGCAGGTACCCCGTAGCCTCAGGCTATTTCTGACATGCATTCATTAGAAACCTACACTGTGACTCTCGATTTTTTTCAGGAAAAGCTAAAGGTTCAGATTATGTTTTCCTACCATATTATTGTTATTTTGGGAGGGTATTGGGAATTGAACTCATGACCTCGTGCTTTACAGACAGGTGTTGTGCTGCTGAGCTATATCCTTGGCATCCCTACTGAATTTTTAAAATCAGGGCTGCTCTTCAACATTATGTGGTTCTACAGGTAAATGATATCATGTAGATTTTATCTTTCTGTGTCTAGTTGATTTTATCTGACATAATACCCTGCAGTTTTATTCATGTTGCCAACAGTGGAAGGATTCTTTCTTTCTAAAGGATCCATATATGGGTGTGTGCCTTATGAATTTCTTTATCATTCACCTGTTGATGGATATTTAGTTTTAAGCTATATTTTAGCCATTGTGAATGACGAGATGAGCATGGGAATACAGATAGCACACTGAGGTAATGGATTTATTTCCTTTGTTATACACTTAGACGTGACAATACTAGATCACATTGTAGTACTATTTTTAGTGTTTTGAGATCAGAAGGTAAGGAAAACAGAGAGTCCCTGGTCAAGTTGTACAAAGTTCTATTATGAGATGTGAAAGCTCTGGAGACCTACTATAGTATAAAGACTATTAGTGATAATATATTACATACTTAAAATTTGTATCACATTCCTAAACACTGTCACCACATTCACACACACACAGGTAAATATGTGGGATGATACAGAGTGGTAGTGGTACCACTATCCTGCATGCATGTGCCATACCAAATTTCTTTATCATTCACCTGTTGTTGATGGATATTTAGTTTTAAGCTATATTTTAGCCATTGTGAATGATGAGATGAGCATGGAATACAGATAGCACACTAAGATAGTGGATTTATTTCCTTTGTTATACACCTAGTGGTACCACTAGGGATAGTGACAGTGATACCTTAATTCATGAACGCCTTCTGTTCATGAACAATTTAGTTTGCAGACAGAAGTTTTCAGCAAAATTTTGCTCTGTTGCTGAACTCCGCATCAGGTGGTGAATGTAAACGTGGCCATCTTTGTCAGAACTGTGGAACAAATTAAGTTTGTGAACCAAGCTACCACTTTATGTGTTAATAGTCTGAAAAAAATATATATATACACACACACACATATATACACACACATAAATATATATATATATATATATATATATATATATATATATATATATATGTACATATATATAATATATGTATCTGGAGCTACAAATGCTACTGTTTTCAAACAGTTTGGTTCATGAACAAAATTGTTTCACAAAATTTTGTTTCCATTGGCAAGCTTTGCTTACTGACAAACACTACTGCAGCATCTTCCCCACATGAACACAATGCAGCCGTCTTTCCCCCAAATCACAAAATTAATTAAGTTCGTAAACCTAGGTACCACTATAATAGAACATCACATTCTTCTTGAGCAAGAATTTCTGTTGGTTATATTACAACAATGCTGGGGGAAAAATTTTATTTTTAAGCAGGGGCAGAGATGCATTCATATAATTCCAGTTACCAAGAAGGCTGAGGCAGAGGGTTGTCATGCTGAGGCCAGCCTGGACAACGTAGTGATTTCTTGTCTCAAAGCAGATGAAATTACAAAAGGACGGGGATGTCACTCAGCAGCAGAGAACTTACCTAGCATGCATGAGGTTCTATGTTCAATCCCTAGCATCACAAAATAAGAAAGAGAAAATTGTATTTTTTAACACTCTAAAGAACAAGTAAAGCAGAATACTTTGTAGGTTACAGCAATGTTTGCAAGCCAAAGCTGAGCGTTAGCCACTCACCTCGTTGCTAACTCTGATGTGGAAGTTTAACACCCACAGCTCTAACGCACATTTAATCTCCAAAGCAATTTTGGGAAGAAAGTATGATTATTTTTTTTGACAGAAATGATCCTTAAATCTAGGAATATTTCAGCAGCTGTCTTGTGTCACAGCTCTAGTGAGAGACTGTGTCAAGCTTTGCAGTTTCCTTGTCCCAAGTCCACAGTTCTGTTCCCTGTACCTGATGTCTTGAGGGTGAGACCCTTCTAGTGCTAGAGGTCAGGAGAGAAGGGCCAGCTACTGCCTGACTGTGGTGAGGGCCTCATGACAGATGACATCATCGTGATGGGAAGAAGAAAGGAAGCCTCAGAGCAGGAAGATCCATTCTCATTCATTTTTGTCTTTCCTGGGAACTGAACTCACGACCTCAAGCTTGCCAGAGAGGCACCGTGCTGCTGAGCTATATCCCCAGCTCTGGTTCATTTCTCTCAGTGCCGTCTGCCAAGAACTAACTTAGGGTCCCTCAAGAACTACATAGGCTTTCCAAGGGCGTCGCTCCCCAGAGAACTAATAGTGGCTTCCTCTAAGCTCCTCCTCTTAAAGGGTCCATCACCTAACAGAGTCGAATTATACCCATGCCATAGTGATTTTACTTGGGAGTATGTCCACTGCACATGTAATTTAGATGAGGTTCTAATAGAGTAGGTCAGACTCTGAATTTAAGAAGGCTGGTAACCGTATGAGAAGAAGAGAAGAGACACAGAGATAAACATAAACAGAGGGAAATTATGTGAAGACACGGGGGGGGCGGGATGCTCTGTGACAGCGGAAGCAGAGATCTGAGAGCACATCTGCAGGGGAAGGGGCACCACCTGTTACCAGCAGTTAATATACATGAGAAGAAAGCCTGAGACAGGGTCTCCTCTGAGACCTCCCGGAAGGAGCTCACTGGATGACACCTTAATTTGGACTTCTGACTTTCTCCACTGCGATAGAGAAAAGCTCCGTCACTCTAAACCACCCGTTCTGTGGTACATTAAAATGGTAGTCTAAAGAAAATAACGCACGAACCAAAACCCCATGCTAGGCGGGAGAGGGCAGTCCTTCAAGTAACACAGGTGAAAGACTAAGAATGTGGAACCAGCAGAACCAAAACAAACAAGAAATTAAAGTCATGTAGTGCTAGTATCTTGAAATGTTCCCAAACCATTCTTCAGTCCTATCTGTCTGTCCGTCTGTCCATCTATGTATCTGCCTATCATTTATCTATCATCGACCTATCTAACTATCATGTATCTATTGTGTTGATATTTTTATGCCAATCTAGAAAAGGTGAAAAGTCAAATAGTGGTGGGAGGTAAGAGGCAGAATGATTTTAGTACAGCATAGCACGTAAAGCTGTTTCCCGGTATTTATCATCAAATGGAAAACTGACTCCATGGAGCTTTTATTGCCTAATGAAGTGAGTCTATCTGATCGCTTATATTTTTTCTATCCACAGGAAAAAAATGTAAGCTTCAGTGAGTCAGAATTAAACCATCCTCCAGAGGAATCAACCCCAACTTCAAATTAAATGCTAGAAATAATAGAAATACGGAATTGGGAGGAAAATGATGCCCAGAAAAATTTCCAAACCTTGTTGCCATTTTAACACATTATATTTGTCATGCAGAACAAAACATTACTCTCCATACAAGGACTTAAGACAAAATGACTCAAAGGAAAAAAATAAGCAGACAATGGAAACAGACCTATCAATCACAACTTCTAAAGTAGCTGCGATTAATACATTTGAGGCTATAAACGACAAAATGAAGCTAAACACAAAAACAGACACAGAGTATTTTTTAAAAGAAGCGAGTCAGGATTGATGGTGTGTTTGCAGAAGGACAGTGGGCCTCATGTGGGAGGCATCAGAGAGAATTTTAGAGGTTCTGGCATTGTTTTATTTCTTCAGCTGGTTGGTGGCCTTATGGGTAGGTCCCTTCTCTGAAAATTAATGGCTGGTGTGTTTTCTTTATGAATTTTATGTCAGTTCTAAAATATTTAAAAAATACAGTGACTGGAAAATTTCTAAAATAAAAATGCACTCTAATATGGACTAAGAGGAAGTCAGCCTATAGCTGTCAGCAATTTCTAAATATCAACGTGATGTGGAGAGGGAGGACAATCTCTTGCTCAAGGAAAGGTGCTGAGCTGGAATTACTGGGAAAGACTGAGATCATACCCTACAGTAGTAATTCAGTGAATACCTACGGAAGGAATGGACATACTGTGTGCTCATTCCTCTCACTGGAAATGGGGACAGAACTGCAGAACCGGATGAACAAACACATATTATTGTTTGATCCTTTCTGTGGTACCTAGTTCATTGACAGACAGAAAAATATGTAAATTGAAAAGAACTGAAGTTGTCATATTTGGCTCTACTTTAGCTTTACACGTGTTTCCTAAGAAAAGCATTCCCTTCTTCAGGACCTCTGGAAAAGGCCCAGGAAATACTTCTGCTCTGTGGCTGCACAGCTCTCAGGTGAGAGGAATATTGCATGACGGACTGCGAGAGGGTAACCCTGTGGGCACGTGTGGAATAGCTGGCAACATCCGGAGTCCTTGTTCAAGCTTGCTAACATGGACCACGTGGCTTCAGAGATTTTTAAGAGTAGATGGGTTCTATTTCTGTTTTTCCTTTAAGGCGAGCCCTAACAATCTCTTATTCTGATTGAGGAGCATTAAAACTGACAGAAGGAAAGCCTAATGGCCTATTCGAGAACCACAGAATTGAGTGAAATTTTTCTTTCCACTATTTTAAAATGAAGGGAAAAAAAATGAAAAAAAAAAAAGAAAAAAGAAAAGAAGAAAAAAAAAATAAAATGAAGGGCTCCCTTTCGGGTTCACTATATGTTTCCAGTGTGGTTAAAGTGATTACTTTAATAACATTTTAAAGGAAAAATCAAGAGTCTTTGTGATTCTACTTCACAGAGAACTCACAAAGGGATCAAGCTGAAGAAAATAAAGATTAAATAATTGTGTCTGGGTTTTATGCCAAGGAAAATGGGTCACTTATGCCTGCATACTCAATCACTCATTCAACAAATCAGGAGAACCCCTGCTGTTTGTAAATTAAATTATATGGCTCCCTCAATTGCTTATAATTTAATGGGAAGTGAGAGTACACACAAGTGCTAATGCACATAACAGTGCAAAATGATTGCAGAAAAAACACTGAACAGAAGTGGCACTAAAGAATCGATTAAAAGTACCAGTTTGGTGCCCGTGGGGGAAGTGGTGAAGTGGGCTTTGGAAGACAACAAGAAGCTGACCTGGAAGAGTAAAGGCCTTTGAAGTGTCTTTCCTCTGTGAAGGCTGAGAGGCCATATCTCAAGAAATGCGTGCATGGGGCGTTTGGAGGAGAACGGCAGAACAACCGCAGCTGGAATGGGACCATGAAAGGGAGGGTGGGCACCAAGGCCGGAAGAAGTTGTAGAAAAAACATTTATGCAAAGCTAAGAAATTTGTAGTTTAGACAAAACGGCATAATGAGGACAACTCGGAGTGAGGGGGAAATCCTAAGTTCTGAAGCAGGAGAAACGATCTGAGGTCCAGCTGTCCTGAATATGCCCGAGTTTCCACTTCTTCCTTCCAAAAAGAAGATAATAATATTAATGTATAGGTTATTATTAGTTTTAAATATGCATAAAGTTACTGAGCCATATAAATCCTTGAAAACATGTTAAACATTATCCTCTTCTCTAGTTTTATTTTCTATATAGCTGAGTGCTATTTAAAAAAAAAAAAGAAACCTGAGGAGGCTGGTGGCTTGCTTAGGACTGTACTTTAGGGAGGTAAATCTGACAGCAATAGGCAGGAATGTTTGGAAGTAAGGAAGCCAGCTACAAGCGCTTCAGTAGGTAGGGAGTTCGAGTCCCATAAAACAAATGTGTGCATAGTACACTTCCTCTGTGAGGGGTACACAGGTTTTGATTGTTGAAAAGTCAATGGCTTCCAAAAAAAGTTAAACATTGCTGCATACAACACTGGGTATGATAGAACATGATGCAATAAGAAGGACAAAATGATATGATTTAATTATTATGTATATAAATTGAATGAGGGACTGAAAATAATTGTACAATTTTAATCTTTCATCACTGTGAATATTATCCCATTTCTAGAGTGAAGGAAGTCAATTTGAAAAGCAAAAGTATACGTTTAGCTTCAGACATGTTGAATTTCAGACATTTTCCAGACTTGCTAAGTGAAACTTTGACCAGACAGCCATTTGCATTGAGTTAGGATGTAGGTCTGGGTTGGAGATCAGTGTAGTTTAAGGTAATGATTCTTGCATTGTGCCTCTGCCCTGAAGAAAATGGAAGGAGCCCAAGGGGTACATAACAACCTGGTCTATATTGAGACAACGTTGCTAACACCACTGGGAGAAGTTTGAAAGTTCTGCAATTCTAAAGAAAATCGTCATACAGATGTATGCTGAAGTGTTATGAAATAAAAAGTAAAATCTGCAAACTCTTTAGGGGCTGGCACAGGATGGGATGGATCTGTATGTATTTGCTGTTGGCTCCGAAGTGACACAGAGAACTGGTGGGAAAAATGTCCAAGAAGTGGGCTAAGTTTCTAGGAATGTGAGAATAAAACATGCTCAAAAGCCTCAATACACTTCCGCTTTAAAGGCTGAAGGAGGAAGACTCAATTAAGCAGAATTTGCCAGAAAGGCAAGTAGATGAGGCGTAGACACAGACTGCCAGAAACCTGGGAAAGGGAGAAGTTTGAGAATAAGTCATAAGCATTTCAAAGATAGCAGGGGAGTCACATACAGCAAGAACAATCACAAGGCACTGAAGTCTTCTCCCCCAAACCCCTTTACAGTAATGTATCTTCAAGTTATATCTAAGGCTGCTCGGGTTGTTTCCTAGAATGCAAGGTTTAACGCAGAAACTTTTCTACTTGTGGAAAGCCCTTCTAGACATCAATAATCAATCATAAATGTGGATCCCTGAGGCAGATCATTTATTTTAAGTGCTTTTCACTCTCCTCACTATAGCTGCATGTAGCATCCTTTACCCAAATCTCAGCATTTGACAGTCTCATCCACTTCAGACTCGATTAGAAGTTGAAAATTGTTGCGAATGGAATAATTTATAATCTCAAAACTTAGCACTTCACAGATAATGATGAAATGAATCAATTTTTCTTGTTGTTAGAGGCAGCGCAAAACCTCAGGACTCTGCTATCCAGTCTCCTGTGTTAATCAAAATGAAACACCTCTCCCTGCCAGCATCAAGTAAAACAGCGAATCTGTTATTTTTTGTTGTTTTTGCCATTGTAGAGAAAGAAAAATAATATATCACTCTCAATTTTTAAAGCTGGTACCGCTCCAAATATGCAGGAGCAGCACTCTTGGAAGTTATTGCATTAGAAAGAAATAGTCATAGTCATTCTACATGACCCTCATGGCATTTCTCCAAACATGTGCATCTGTGAGCAAGCCTTGGTCAGGTGGGGATTGGAGGGGACATAAGATAGCTAGAAAAGAAAAGAAGAAAAGCTAACAGTCAGGTCCTGCGCTCAGGGTTCTCTGTGACTAGCACAAGTACATATTCCACCCCCCCCAAATCTTAGTTGGATTTTATGTAAAGAGGTGAGGACAGTACTAGTTTGTAATTCTGGCCGTCAGATAATTTATGATAAGCAATCAATTATATTTCTTTTTTCACAAACATATTGTAAGTACACTCAGTAGCGTCTGTAAATGTCCTAATACATAGTACGTATTCAATAGAATCACTTTTAATTTTTCTATCATTCTCTTACTGTAGAGATCTATTGAAACATTCAAGTGATACAAGCAACTATGTAGTACTTTAAGGATTTATGTACAACAAATCAATAAATGCAAGAAAGGAGACAGAGGTGAGGAAAGACCCCTTGTTAGAAGATTTATTTTAAATATCAAAGAAAACTGTGGATTGGATATTAGTTTAACGGCAGATAATCTGGCAGTTCTACAGCTCAAGAAATTAAGGATGAATTTCTTAGGTGAAAGACCTATCTTAAGGTCTTCTAACTGAGAGAAGCACAAGACCATCTCACATAAAATAAACAAAAATGGAAATAAAAGAATAGTCCAATGGTTTTCAAATATTTTTGACACTGATCCACTCACTGAAAGAACATAAAATTATACTTAACTATTTTATTGACAATGCATACCGATATTTTCTGTTCTAAGTAACTTTCTCAACTTAGGACTTAAAAACTTGAGCAGCTCCTTTCATGTATCAATAATAGATATAATGATGTCAGAGGCAAGCGCCATTTTTAAGATCAATTTATTTTCAGTGTCCGTTTTTAGATATTATTTTGGTAGATACTCTACTCAAGTAAGATAATTACATATAAATTCCTATGAGGCTGAGTTGTATCAGTTTTTGCAGTTTAAAGAAAACTGTCATACGGATATGATAAAGTACCGTGGAATCGAAAACTGAGTTTAAAGTTCATATTATAGACTCCCGAGCAAGTGCTGGGTATTACTAGTATAATACATGGCAATAACAAGATCATTTGTACAAGTATCACTTCCAAGGAGGAAAGTTATTATACATAGAGAGTTGTTGCTGTATTTGGAAAGAGACCTAAGTCGGAGAATTTCATTTTGAGAGAACTATTCTTTACCTGAGGCTAAAATTTAGCTGTATCCCTCTACCAAAAGTGATTCAGTTTATATGTAACAGTGGGTTTACTTGTTCATTCTTTTGGATTTGTTTTCAAAGTACTTCTACTTGCAAATTGTCAGTGTTTTTGTTTATGTTATAACAGAAGCAACATATTGTAGACGTCAATGCTAAAATTTTATTTAAATCTAAGCATAGAAACAATATGTAAAAGGCTGAGATAAATGTTCCAAAACCCTGCCTTCTTTATGCATCCAGACCCTCAAATTTTCACTGTAATTTTCAGGAGAGAGGCTATTCAACAAGAAGGTGTTAATGACTTTTATCAGTGTTTTTAAAGAAGTCTTTGCTATGGAAAAGGAATACAAAATAAGTTTTCTTTCTAATGTACCTTGCACTATCAAAGGGGCCCTTCCCTTAACTGCCTGGAGGAAGTTAGCTGTTGGTTTCAAAATCACTTTTTCCAGAGAACCAGGGTGTATGACTCAGATTTCCACACTGAGATGGTCCCTGAGAAAGGCATCAAATATGTGTAGAAGAGCTTAAGTTAAATGACTCGGTATCATTTATTACTTCCTCAGGTAAACCACATGTCAGAGAACCTCGATCTGAGAATGACAGGAGTTACATATGCTTCTTCCTGTTCTCTTCTGAAAGGTCTTTGTGTTTCTCAGTTTTCATGTGCACTTGATTGACACCTTTCTATAAATAGATGCACTTAACAGAATAAATGTCATTGCAGTCCTCAGTGGAGAGAATTTTGTAACCATTTCCTGGAGGGATAAAATTAAATATGATTTGAAATTGTATACAGATTGGCCTATAACTCTTCACAGTTCTCAAAGATCAAAATGTTGAGATAAATGAAAAAGAAAACCAAGAAGGCAGGGAATAACGTTCATCAGGGACCCAATATATACCTCATACCGTGGCAGGTGTTTGGCAAATGATGTTTAGCTCTATTAAAGACTAGGGAATTTTTAACTATGTTTTATTGGTGAGGCATCAGAAATGCGTACAAACAAAAATAACTTTGTCCAAGTTTTCTGTGAAATATAAGAAGAAGAATTAGAGAGGAGAAATTAAAATCAAGTCCCAAGATCTGTAATTTTTATGCTACTATTCTAGTTATTGAGGCAGATGGATTAAGTATCAAAGTCTAAAAATGGCTGATAAAATGCAGACTACTGCAAAACATCTGCAAAACTGCAAAATGTTACTTTGTAAAAATAATTTTAATGCTTATGTTCCAATAAGCTTTGGAATCCACAAAAGACAACTTTAATCAGGAAAGTATACCACTGATCCTTGATATATGATTCTATAAGGCATTTTTCCCCTGAAATATTTCACACATATCCAGGATCGAGTGCTACTGAGCCCTTTGGTTTCAAATATATAAAATATATGCTGGAAATTAGCTTGGCTATGCATACAAGCTTTATGGATTGCAAACCATTTGACATTGTGGCATATGTGTATGTGTTTACTCTGTAAAAACCAGTTTTGTATAAAACAAGAAGTGATGGATTGTTCAATGTATGTTGTAGTGACCTGCCAGTGTGAAGTTTTCTCATTACCATTTGTGTATTATCTTTTCTTTGTAGTACTGGGGATTGAACTCGGGGCCTTGTGCATGCTAGGCAAGCACTACCACTGAGCTATGTCTGCAGCCCCTTATTACCATTTGTTGCCATCAGGAGATTTAGGTCTGCCTTAATTATGGTGGGATTTATTATTTTAATATTTCATAAATCTATGGGAATTGAAGTATATAATTTGCTTATTCAATAAATATGTATGTACTGAATGGTTGCCCTGAAACTGTGCAAGGCATTAAAGACATAATGAGTTACCCATAGTCTCATGCAAGATACATTCTTCAAGTAATCAGCAGCAATTATGAAGCTGCAGTTGCGGTAAGTATTACGTGATATGGCTCTAAGGCACATCATACGATAAGAAGATTAATGACTGACATAAAAATTAACTTCTGTAGGAAAACTGAGAAAGGTAAATGATCTCAACTCTGTAGGATGAGCAAGAGAAAATTAACTCCAGAGGGGATGAAAGAGCATTTGATGCCCTGATTGTCCTGGCTGGGTGGTGCGGGTTCTGAGGAGCGGGCCAGGATCACAGTGAGCAAGAGTGCGCAAGAGTGCGCAAGGCTGACGGAAACGTGGAGATGCAGAAAAGATTGGCCAAAGCAGGTGTGTGTTGAAAAGACTGCAATGGCTTCTAGATACAGCGGTGCAAATACACGAGAGTGGTAAGAGTGAGTGCCAGTAGATAGATTGTTCAAACCGTTGTTGCAGTTTCGTCTTAGGTCAGAGTATTGGTACTCTTACTAGCATAGTAGTGAGTATGGAAATAGCACAAGAGACTGAGAGTGTTAGATTGCTTATGGGCAGCCATTAGTGAAGAATTAGACCTGAAAGGATGAGGGGCAGGCAGAGTGCACTGAGGATGATTTTGGTTTCTCATGCCCTCTGCCCCTGACAGGCTCTGAGCCAACCAGAGGAGGACAGTGAATGAAGACACCGAGCCCTGTTTTGTGCATATTGAGATTTACACCCGGCGGGGACGGCTAAATAATTCTCCTTGGCAGTTGCCAAGGGAAAAAGAGCAGCTACAATTGTTAAGATGAAGAGGCGGACTTTACACAATTTTTTTAAAAGCATACTTATGAGAAACTTCATGAGAAATTGGATGTGGAGGCCACTTTCATGTGGCTTTTCTTCTTTCAATCTTTAAGCTCCACAGTTAAACAGAAAGCATCTGTGTTACCTGGTGTCTCACGCACTGAGTAGAATCTAACCAGGACTTGGGTGTCAGAAGAACTCAAGTGCGTTCTGGCTTGTGATCTGAATCGAGTCCATTAAAACCATGCCTCTATAGAAGCATGTTCTTATTTTTATAAGAAAATCTGATAGTAAAATTAATGAGTTTAGAAATTTGATTGAAATCTTGAAAAATGCTTCTTACACATTACATTATTATGGCTTGTATCACAGCATCCAGCATGACACTGTATATGTGGGCATTTCTCAAATATTCCTTGATAATGTTGCATAATTTAAATACTTCTCACAAGATGTTGTGACTTGTAGCAAAAAATTTAGGGAAATACAAGATTTTGTAAGTAAAAGGTCATTTAGTAAGTAAAAGGTCATAATTTCTTGTCATCTGTAACTTTTAATATTCATCAACTATAGGTTATTATTTTTTAACCTTTTAATTACCACACAGAATCTAAAGAAAGGTAAAATTTTTGTCATATCCATTTCCAAGTGAAATAAGTAAAAAGATATAATCTCTTTAAGGCCTTGAGTGGTAATGAGACAGGTACGATCACTTGCACTTCAGCAGTGAGGAAATGGAAACTTGAAGCCATGTCCAAGGTTGTACACACAGTTAAGGGGCAGACATAGAATTCAAACTGAAAGCCCATAACAAGGGCTTTAGTGGGCCTGAATTTAGGAGAGTTGGTATTAAACCTACCAGCCCAGGAGATCCCAATGTTCTTTCTCTGATTATATAGTTCCTTGTAGTTTCTGTAAGTTATTTGGAAACAAACACAAATGTTTCTTTTGTCTACTCTTTGGTTAATTAGATGTTTGACAGTTATTACCTGTTTAAACAGAAGGTGGCTAGACACTATTACAAAGATGATTTGAAATAACTCCAAGTTCTCACTGTTGGCTGGGCCAAACCCTTATGTACATAATGGAGCCAATATATAATTATACACGTTATAATTTTTCCTAAAACATACAAAGTAAATTATTAGCTTATTCAAAATGGCTTGGAATAGAAATAGCCATTGACATTTAAATTTTACAACTGAGCCTATAGTGCACTGATAACTGGTGGCCAACTTATAACCCCCAGCTGAACCGAGTAAGCGCGGTGCTGGGTGTGGGAGGCCCGCCCGGGGACTGTTGCCAGCAGCATAAGAGGCAGAACTGGAGAAGGAAAAGTTACGGCTGTTGGGAGCAGAGAAAGGCTGTTGGAGCTGGTGGAAGCTGCTGGAGGAGCTTCTCATGCTGGTTTTCCTGGTGAACTTGGCTGTTTTCATCCTCCGAAGAGTTTGGGACCTTGTTGGCACTGAGAATGGCTTTGGCTCACTTTTGGGGAGCTCTGGTCCTCACTCTGAGCATCGCTTCCTGGCTCTGGAGGGGAATCTTGATCTTCAGAGCCATCTTCATCTCAGCCATCTTGATCATCGGAGGAGCTCGGGACCTCACTGTTACTGAGAATGGCTGTGGTACCTTTTGGGGGATCTCTGGTGCTTCTGAGCGTCACTTCCCAGCTGCAGTCCAGATCCCTGAGCCTGCTAGTACAGATGCTTCATCCTGCTGGCACAGACTTCCTAGATTCCACCACTGACCTTTGGGCCTTCCCAGCAGAGATCCGTGAAACAGGTCTGCATGAGACATTGTCATGGGTTCAGCACCTCCAGCTGGATTCATGGGAGGCATTGTTATGTGATCTAGGTTTTCAGCTGGACTCACGTAGGACATTGTCGCGGGATCCAGGCCCTCAGATGGACTCCTTGGTGTTAGAGTGTGGACAGATTTCCTGTACTCTTTTGTACATCATTCTTTGGGTGATGATTATAAACAATCATATAAAATGTGTCCTGTATTATATTGTTTTACCTCGTACAAATGTCCCCCAAACCAACACAGAGCCAGACCATTGTTTGTTCAAGAGGCTGTGCTGCCTTGTTACTGTTTTATTCTGATTGTATCACCAAGTGGAACTCAATAGATCAAAGAGCACCTGCAATTTGATGTTTGTTCTCACACATGCGGCCCAGCTGAAAGTGGTAATACTACTAGAAATGATTCTGTCATTAGGACTCATAGACCCTAAAACATTTTGAATGCTCACCAACAACTGTCCACCTGCTTTACATGGATCATCTCACCAGCAACCCTATTAGCAGGGACAGTTACTGACCACAAGTTATGGGTGAGGTTATATAACTACACCATGATGTATAGGTGTCCACTGGCTGAGCCACATAAACTTCCTTACTTCAGGATTTATTCAGAACCACTCAGTGGTCTCGACAAGCAATTCTATTACCACTGGAGGTCAAAGGAATGACTGCATTGTGAGGAATGTGATGTAACTGTTTTAGAACCAGAAGGTTTTAGGCTCTATTTCTTTTTTCCATTTTTCTTCATTTTTCATTTTCTTTTTATTCAAGGGATGGTGTGAACACAATCGCCCACTGTCACCAATTATGCAGTTGAGTTTCCTACACTTGGAGAAATCATAGGGGTCAGCACATCCAGAAAGCAATGGTGAGTCTGAACCCAGCAAAACCATTTTGTAATCATGGTATCTCCCCCCTTGGGTAAATATCTCATGCCATCATTCAGAAGTCAGGGCCCATGGGCTGGTTAGTGGCCTCGTTTGTTAATTGACAAAATATTAATACTTATCCTATGGGTTGGTCTGAGGTCGGTAAGCCAGTCCAAATAAAATACTTTTGCATAGTAACTGGAAAATCCCAAGTACTGAGTAATTATAATTATTCTTTTTATTTTGGTTTTCCTAGCTTCTAACTGTATGAGTTCATCACGCTCTAGAAAGAAGCACAGATGCATTAACAGGTCTCACCGCTTTCTTTAATTCTTAGCAGTTTTACCTCACTCAGCAATTTATTTATTTATTTTTTTAAGACAAAAGAACCCACAATAACACATGGGTTAAAATACCATGTTATAGAGAAGATAGTAGGGAATTGGCACTGGATGCTGTATAACATAGTTATCTTCGTATTTGTCATAACAAAATCAAAAAAAGATATACAAATTACAGAGGAGAGAATAGAGAACCATCACTGGATGCTGTACTACATAGTGTTGTCTTTGCATTTGTTAACACAGAGACAATAAAGGAAATACCAGATTATAGAGAAAATAGTAGGGGGTTACCACTGGATGTTGTATTACATAATGTTATCTTTGTCTTTATTACTGAGTTATATAGATGATGGCTCATTTGATTAATCAATTTTCTCCACTTCACCTCCATTGTTCTACCACCCTGTCAGTGATCTTCCCACTGGTAATAACTGCACTTTTGGTTTATTTATTCCCTCATGCTCTTACTTTGGGTAGACACTTGGCTGATTCTAAATATGCTATATATTACGTGGGTGTACACAAATTGCTATGGCAGGATGTGGAGAAGTACCCTTTGGCAAGCCTTCACAGCTGTGGAGTGTCCAGTCAGGTAGGCGGGGTTACACAGTGAACTGCCAGACTCTGTCAGCATGACTGTGTCTATAGGCTCAGGCCAGTCTTCAGGGCCTTCCTGGGGGCCAGGCAAAGTGCCTGGCACAACTCAGGGACCAGGCAAGTGTGTGGCATGCCTCGGGGGCCGAGTGTAGCTCCTGGCACACCCTGGGGACTGCGCGGAGTGCCTGGAACACCCCAGGGGCCAGACAAAGCACCTGGCACACCCCAGGTGCCAAGTGGAGCTCTGGGAATGAAGTGGAGTGCCTGGCACATCCTGGGGGCTGGGTGAAGTGCCTGGCACGCCCCTGGGAGCCGAGTGGAACTCCTGGCATGCCCCAGGGGCTGGGCAGAGCATCCAGCATGCCCCAGGGGCTGTCACTTAGCAATTTAGTACAATATAACATTTGTAAGATTTCCTTCCCACAAAGACAATTAATCTCACTCAAACCAGCCGCCTTGTGCATTGAATTAGGAAACTGGATTTCACATGGAGAAGAAGGCAGGACAGTGAAATTCCTGCCTTAGGACACACTTGAATTGAAGAAGTTCCAAGGGAGAGTGCCAAGGCATGGTCTATAACCAGAGAAAGCTCTGATCTGTCCTGAGAGCCTGAGGATGCCAGGAGAGACAAAACTGGAGAAAGAAGGTACGGTTGGTCTCAGAACCCCACTGATCTTTGCAAACTACATCAAAGTTTTCTACACCAGACTTGTTCACTTGTGTTTGCAAACTTTGCTTTGGGTGAGACATCAAGTAAAAACTGTGCTTTCTTAGAGAGAAGGAAAAAAACGGCAAATCACTCTGATAGCTGAGTTTCATGAACCCAAAGGCTCTATAAAAAAAAAAGTTATAGATCTGACAAGTTTTAGAGGACTATTTTTCTTCAATTTTTTACTTTTTTGTTTAACCAAGTGCATCATGGTGTGTAAGCTCACAAGTACATGAACATAAGAGTAAATCCTGCTGGGGATATAGCTCAGTGGAATAAGCGCTTGCCTAGCAAGCGCAGGGTCCTGAATTCGATCCCCAGTACCGCAAAAAAAAAAAAAAAAAAAAAAAAAAAAAAAAAAAAAAAAAAAAAAAAAAAAACAGATTAAAAGAGTAAATCCATATGCATTTCTGTGGTACAAGGGGCTCCCGTGAAAGGTTTTGTTAGATTATTAAAAAGATCCATCTCACTGCATCTAATCTTCCTTCCCTATCTTTATCTGCCCCTCCACATTAAACATATTCATTCATTTTCACCTTAGCAGCAATGAAAATAATGATTTCTACTTTAGGAGTTAGCTGAGATAAATTCAAGGAAAAATTTTTTTAAACAAAATTCAGAGATGCCCCACACACTCACACATTTTAAAATTTATTTCGGAAGAAGGTAGAAAGTATACAAACTTGACAGTTTGATTTCATCTAAAAAGAAGGAAAAGAGTTAATATAATGATTGGTGAAATAGTGATTTTTGGTAACCAAGGTAATTATTGAGAAGAGACCTGAGGGGAGATGGTATGCTTCCTTCTGGGACAGTATTTCAATTCACATTTTCTAGTTCAACTCTAAGTTTTCTACCTCATTAGGATAGAATTCTCATCCCTACCAGGCATGAAGCTACTTCAACCTTGGTAAAGCTACTCCACCGAAATTAGGACTGGAGGTAAAGCATGGGTTAAGCCAACAAGTAACAAAAATGAAGTTCATTTTGTTGACTGCACATCTATGGTACCCGTCAGAATTGCTTCTCTTGTATGACTTTCTCTTAATTCCTATCTCCTCTGTTTTTATTTTTTCTTTGTTTTTGGTCAGGCAGTTAAGAAAAAAATAAAGCATTAAACAAAACAAACTCAAGAATTTTATGAATAGACTCTCTCAAATTTAGAAGGATGAAAAGATTTTCAGTAGGGATCCACTCAACCATGAAACGCTAACTCAGTTATTAATAATTTAAATTTTGAGATAATATCTCTCTTCCAGTTTTGACACTTTCAAGTTTTATGAGTGTGGGTAAATGAATTCAATCTTTTTTTTATCATAGAGTCCTTATCTGAAGAGGAAGATCTGGGGATAAAATATTACCTTCCTCATGTTGAGATTTAAGTGAGGATATGGGAAAGCAAGAGCATAATATCTCATAACATGAGGTGATGGTCAGTAAGGCTAATATTTTGCAGGTAGGGATGTGACTGGTACCCCTTAAACAACAATATCAAGGAGGAAAACTGCTTCTTGGTGCAGGGACAGCATATCTCTATGTCATATATCATAGACTGTCATAACTTCAAGGTACCTTAGAAATCATCTACCTCAAATCACCTCAAAGAAGAGATTCAGAAACCTGAACCAAATTTCCTTGACCAAGTCCAAGATGAGAGACTTGAGTCTAACAGGGCTGTTTTGGTTCAGCTCAAGTTCTTCCACATCACTGAGAATTCTTGTTCTCCCACACATACTAAAATTGGAGAATTCCTGGGTCTTAGGAACCAATAATGAAAGTTTTGTTTTAAAGATGTGTTATTATTAAAATGTGAATTTTGCATTGCATTTAATATTAAAACTCAACTTCTTTATTTCATTTACTCATTTATTTATATCATTTTATTGAACAAATTTTTATTAATATCAAAATGTAATTATTCATGAAAAATAAAATAAACTGTGAAATAATCCTCTTCCCTATGCCAGAAATCTGTTCAGGAGCTGAGATGAGGTCCTAGTCTATAAACATACATACAACCAGGGAGCCAGACAGCCAGACAGCCAGACAGCTAAGAAGACATACACACACACACACACACACACACACACACACACACACACACAGAAATACTCACAAAGGAAAATGTATGGTAAGATCTAAGTCCTACTTGCATTCAGGAAAGAGAGAAGTTAATATATTTTTTGCTTTATTGTTCTCAGAACATTCTGAAGTATGGTTTGAACTGCAATTAGAGGAGAATATCTGAGTAAATCTAACCTTTAGACAGACTGGCAAACTCTTCCTAAAAAGAGACAAGCATAAATATTTGAGATTTTGTAAACCAAAAACCAAATCAAGCACATTACATAGGTACTTATATGAGAAGAGATTAAAAACAACCTTTATAATATTATTGGCAAAATTCAAAATATAAAAAGAAGCCTAAAATATTTTGAAATATAATTCTATTATTGTAAAAAACTGATTTTTTAATGAAGCCTAAATGTTTTTCTGTAAATATAATTGAAATTAGTGTTGCTTTTCCTGTACACAAACAGCAAAAACACTAAGAGAGAAATTAGGGAAACCACACCTTTCATAATAGCATCCAAAAGTGAAATACTTAGGAATCAATCTACCAAAGGAAGTAAAAGATCTATGCAGTGAAAATTACATTCCTCTGAAAAAGAAATTGAAGATTTCGGAAAATGGAAAGATATTCCTTGCCCAGGGGTAGGAAGAACCAACATTGTGCGAATGGCCATACTGCCAAAACTGTTATACAGATTAAATGCAGTCCTCATTAAAAACCACTAGCATACCTCACAGATCTAGGAAAACATTATTAAAGTTCATCCAGAACCAGCAAAAGCAATCCTGGGGAACAAAGGCAAGGCAGGAGGCATCACAATCCCTGACTTGAGATACTACCAAGCCACTGTGATAAAATCAGCATAATACTGGCAAAAAAACAGACCTGAGAATCAACGGAACAGATTAGAAGATGAGGATTCAGCTACAAACACATTCAGTCACCTTAACTTTGACAAGGGGTCAAACATGTTCAGTGGAAGAAAATTAGCCTCATTAATAAATGGTGCTTTGAAAACTGGCTTTCCACATGCCAAAGACCAAAATAGATATAGTCCTATAGATATAGGGCCGTAGATATAGTCCTATATCTATTACTATGCACTAAGCTAAAGTCAACATGGACCAAAGGTCTAAATATAAAAACAAAAACAAAATCTACTGTAAGGGAATGTAGGTAGAAATCATGAAGTCATAGGGGTAGGCAGAGAGTTCATGAACAAAAATCAACCTGCATGGGAAATACTTCAAAGAATCAACACCTGAGATTTCATCCCATTAAAAAAGTTTTTGCACATCAAAAGAAATCACCAATACAGTGAAAAGAAAATGCATGAATTGGAAAAAATTTTAGCCAAATGTGACCCTCAGACAAAGAACTATTTATAACTGAGAACAAATTAAAACAAAATAAAATCACACCCCAAAATTCAATGATCCAATCAAAAAATGGTCATCTGAGATGAACACATTTCTCAGATGAGGAAAAACAAGTGGCAAATAAATACATGAAAAAATGTTCATCATCATAGGTCATTCAAGAAATGCAAATTAAAACAATACTGAGATTCCATCTCATGCCAGGAAGAATGACTATCATCAAGAAATCAACCAATAACCAATGCTGGAGGGGCTGTGGGGAAAAGGGAACCGTCCTTCTCCACTGTTGGTGGGAATGTAGATTGGAACAACTGTTGTGAAAATTGGTATAGAGATTCCTCAAAAAACAAGGATTAGAGGTCCCATTTAACCCAGATATTTACCTTCTTGGTATTTTGCCAGAACTGAAAACATCACACCACAATGACATATATGCACTCATGTTTATAGCAGCATAATTTGTCACAGCTAAATCTTGGAAACAACTCAAGTGCCCATCAACTGAAGAATGGATAAAAATGATGTGGTATTTTTATACAGTAGAATATTACTCAGCTATACAGAAAGATAAGCTCAAGGCTTTTATAGGTAAATGGACGCAACTAGAGACCATAATTATAAGTGAAATAAATCAGACCCGCAGATTGAAACATTGTACTGTCTCCCTAGTTTCAGAATCTGAAAGAGTGAACAAAATCTGAAAGGTACAATAAGTCTTGTAAAAGGGAAAAACCTGCTCAAAGGGAAGTAACAACCGAAATGAGGGAAGGAAGAAAAGAAAGAAGGGAAAATATATATATGCGGCTGGTTTCTGTTGTTTTTTTGAAAGGAACATTTGATACATTTTTGAAAGGAACATTTAATAAATTTTTCTTTGCAAATTTTTGACCAATTTTGCAAGCTTATAGCTGGTGATCTGAACAGCTAATTTGAAGAAAACATTATGCAATATAACAACCACTGTTGAATTCCTACCATCTTGTTTAGTGAAATTCTGTACTATTTCCAATTTTTAAAACATTTTTATTTTCCTTAAAAATTAAAACAATCAGTGTTGCTTATCATCCAACCGATTGTTACATTTTATTAAAAACTATTTGTACGTCACAGTCTCTACCCAAATCCAGTGGATTTACTGTTTCTGTTTTAATATTTAGGTATTTGATCCATTTTGACTTTAGCTTAGTGCCCTGAGATACACATGGGTCTAATTTTAGTTTTTGGCATGTGGAAAGCTAGTTTTTCCAGCACCAGTTATTAAAGAAACTATTTTTCTTCTGGTGAACATGTTTGGCTCCTTTGTTAAAAATAAAGTGGCTGAGTGTGTTTGTAGTTGTTTCTGCATCTTCTACAACAGCCTAGAGAAAATGACTGAAAGTGAATAAAAAGTTGACTGAGGGAAATGAATGTTACACAGAAGATCAGTAACTGACGGTGAAAAAGAACTGAGATAAAGACAATGTGAACAAGTAGAAAGTGGAGAAGAGACAGAAAGATCACAGGATGATGTAGCCACAATGATTTCATATAAGATATTCATGGCCTACCTGGCACTAGCTCACAGATCAGAACACAATTTCTGAATCTTACCTCAATTATATTTTTTACTTTTAGAATATGCATCTATTATTAGATCAAAATCTTTTCATTCAATCTAGCATTACAAGATTTCACAGTTAATCATACAATAAAGTTCCTGAAAATAAATGGGCTATGGAATTTTGGCAGAAGAGCAATGTCATTTTAGTGAATATTTGTAAAGGGTGTGTTATAAGGAAACATTACTGTTGTGGCATCTCATGAAGCTTGCACATGAAGAGCAGAATATGCCATTGCAAAATGTATCACTCCCACACAAGGATGTGATAGATACTAAAATACATCTAATATGAGATCTTAACTCCTAGTTATTGTAATTAAATGTGAAAATATGAAGATCATAGGACATATGCATATATATGTGCATGTGCATGTAAGAATATTTTTGTAGAAAGAGACTATTATGGTATAGATCTAAAAATATCTCTTCAATCCATGTGTCCAGCAGTGCAGCTTTCAGAGAGCAATTAAATCATGAGGACACTATTCTTACTAGTGCAAGAAATCATTGACGAATGATGATTTTACAGCTAAGTGTTCTACTGGTGAAGCCTGATTGGAGGAAGTGGGTCGTTGGGGTGTGACTTGGATGCGCGTATCCTCTACCCAGTCCCTTCCTTTCCCTCAGACTTTGCTGCAGCTATGTGTGCTTCACGGCTACCAGGAGTGGAGCAGCTTTCTCCAACAGGTCCTTCTGCCATTCCACTTCCGGCTGGGAGAGCCAATGACCATGAACCAAAACTGCTGAAACCATGAACCAGAATAAACCTTCTCTCCTTTCAGTTATGCATGTGCAGCAGTTTGTCCCACAACGAAAATATGACTAATGTACATAAACAAACATAAATTGATAAGGTAACACAGGAGATGAGGTTAGTCCCTTTATCTTCTAAAGTGAATTAGGATTTATATAAATTATAACACTAAAGATAGATATTAAAATCCTATATTAAAAATGGAGCCATCATAATAGAAGACTATAATAGTGATTTACTTAAGAATATTCTAAGTATTAATTTGTTTTTCCATGGAATCTGTTATACTGAATATGATGATAAACACAAAAACTTCTGCTTTAGTCAGATTTTCCTCTTCTAGAGGGACAAATGTCATTAGGAAGAATTTATTTCAATTCTACTATTTCATTAATAAATTGTACAATATAATAACATAATAATGTCTTATTGTATTTGATTGGCATAACAAAATACCATAAAATTGATGGGCTATAAGCAACAGAAATTTATTTCCCACAGTGTTGAGTGCTGGGAAGCCCATAATCGAGATGCTGGCACACGAGGTGACTGGTAAGGGGCTGCTTTCCTGTTCCTAGGCAATGGCTTTCCTCTGTAACTTATGTGATAAAATGTGTGAAATGGTCTTTTTTTTATAAGGGCATGAATTCTGTTTATAAAAACTCTACTTTTGTGATCTAATCCTCTCCCAGGTATCCTACTTCTTAAAATTATCATGTTGATGACTTGGTTGCAACGTATGAATTTTGGGGGATAAACATTCAGAACATAACCCTTAGTGAATTAAGTGTTATACTGAGAACAGTTATTCAAAGATCACTTAACAAACTATTATTATAACTGATGTCAGAATAACCATGAACTGAAAACCTAGTTAAAAGGGAATGTGGGAAAGAAGTAAGTATGAAAATTTCGTGGCATTTTTTAATATACACTTCTGGTTTCCATTTTAACTTTACAAATGTCACTGGCCTTGCATAATTTGTGTTGCTAAGTGGTTACTTTACCAACTGAGAATAATATTAACAACCTCCTAACATCTCTAGATGTTTTTCACACTAAGGATATGGAGATACAGATCACGGATACATAAATCTAAGCATCAGCATTATAAAATATAGTATTTTATTTTCTCTTTCCATTCTACACTTAAAGTTCAAATCATTACATTGATAACTACCAAGTGAACTCCTTTCAAGTGATTCAACAGATCTCATTGCTTCACATTTGTTTGTGTGGTATTTATTTTTATCTTAATAAAGTTAAAATTCTAGCCCATTCCATTCCATTCCACTCCATTCCAATGGTGAGACTTTATCACTTCCTTACATATTTTCTCTTCAAATTCTTGAATTCCCTTAAAATGCAGTGATCTTTTAATAAGTTATAATCAATCTAATCATTTTATTATGAGTTATAATAAATCTAAAAGACCTTTACCTTAAATATTTTGAAGATCTAAAAGATCTTTGCCTTGTTAGCAAGGCTTGACAAGCTTCTAATGAGACAGTTGATTGTACACTTTATTCTGTTACAGCAAATCCAAGTCTCTGAAATTTCGAAATACTTTTTACTGAAGGTAGCTCTGGTCATAGTGGGTGATGGGGGATCTTTGTGTATTCCCTACGTGTTTGAGAAGAACCTGAAGTACTTATGATAAATATAGAAGATACAACACGGAGGGAAGATTTGTCTTACTCAACACGCGACTAAGGGGCCTAAAGTCTTATAGCTCTTTTTCTCCCGTTCCATCTCTCAACTCGGCACACCTTCCAACATGGGAGGGTGCAGCAAGTACTCAGAAACACCAGGCAGATATGCAGTTTTCTTAGTCTTCTCCTACTCCCAACCCCCACTCATTTCTGTCCATGCTTACCCTGTGCTGTCACAAAGCAGGAATCCGGGGAACTGCAGAATCACTGCCCTGTGTCAATCGATAGAACTTTTCCACATTTTTATTAGTACATATTGAGAGAACAATTTGCTTTCGTTTTTGTTGTGAGACAGGGTCTTTTCACTATGTGGCCTAGCCTGGCCTTGAACACACAGTGATCTCTCTGCTTTAGCACAATGAGCGCTGGAATTGTAGGCACTTACTGCCACAGCTAGAATCATTACACATACTTATCAATGGGTTTAAGTTTTGCAAATTTGTGCATGCACATAATGTAACTTAATCATTTCCACTGTGGCCACTCTGCACTCTCCTCCTCATTACTTTCCGTCATGTCTTAGGAGACTTCTATAAGTACAGTGTATTTCATCATATTCACACCCCTATCATCAACCTGTCTCTTTTCTTCACTTCCTGTCGTCAAATGAGAATCTCCTTACTTTGCTGCCGTCTTTTTGAGAAGTGCCTACTATGTGCATGTGGTGAGCAGAACCTGTATATTCTGACAGTGTCAGCTAAGTGTTTCCATAGGAGAGGAAGTGACTGGACTCGAAATGGGACAGAGCTTGGGGAACTGTCCAGTGACTGAGACTGGAGTGTGAGCAATATATTTTACGCTAGCATGTAGTGCTTACAAATTGGTTTGTTGAAGTTAGAAAATACGTGGCTTTTCCCTCAGTATGCAAAACTTAGTGACTGACGAAAGTGCTCAACAGCTGTCTTTGATGCGGATCTAATCTAATCAGTGGATATTCCTGGGCCACATATTTTATACATTTAAGCTTTCTATCAAGCCGAAGCACTCAGCTTCCACTTAGACAAACTTGTCTTCCATTCTCTTTTGCCTCTGCCTATTCTCATTAGATACATTTATATGAAAATAGGGTTTGGATCTCGTGGGATCTTGCCTTTTCTCCTGACAGAGTTTCTCTTCTGTGAAACTGTAATGCTCACCTGGGGAGTTGATATGATGTCAAGGACATTATCTAAAATAATTCAAATTCAACAAATGTGAGTGAGCTGCCTTGAGGAAATGCAAAAGAGAAACCACAATGTTTGATTAATAAACGGCAACCATAGCTGAAAGAACTCTGAAAAATATAAAATTGCTTAAAAACTGGTTTAAAAAAGTCCATAGTCTTTAGCACACCAGAGGCTGAAGATAGCAAAATAATTGTGGTGTGCATTACATTCGGTTTTCATAATTTCTCTCAGCTCTTTCCATGAGGAAAACAGAGATTACTAAATATCTATTTTAGTGACAAATATGCATGTGTCTGCTGAATTACTACCCTTAAGCATATTTAATTAGGGTCTTTTATTTTTCAACTATTATAATATAAAAGGTAGAAATTTAGAGAAATAAAGCAGAAAATGTTTGATCTTACTTACCCTAATGGAACAGAGAGCAATTTAAATGAACAACTGTAAAGCACCTCTTCTGAATCTGCTATACATAATTGCTCTCATCTTTAAGTAACAGACTATTTAAAGTACAAAGGCCGTGCACTGACTATTACAACTTATATAACAAGATATTATCAACACGTTAGTTGCCAGGAGTACAAAATTCACAATCAGAACCCCTTGAGATTTTAATGGAGAGCGATGCTGTGGTGACAATTGCCCAAGGTGAGGGCATATAATTACTTCCTATCTTTGCACTAATGGATTGAGATGCAATGCAGTAATTATGTAGCAGGGGGAGGGAATATGTTTGTTAAGAGTTAAAGTAAAAATGTAGAGAAACTGTACATGGCTCCAGAATAGACACGAAGCAAAAAAGCAGCCTGAAAGATGCTAATATTCATTTCAATATATGGGTTGTAGAAATTTCTTGGGTGGAGAAGAGACATTAACAAAAATAAAACTCTTGCACCTACAATAGGAGAAAGGCAAGCATGTAGTTCTAGAGGTTTTAGGTTAGATGGACTTTAGAAGCTGCCAAAGCTATTCATATCCCAAACCTACCCTTTTAAATAAACTGAATTAAAGAAAATATTTCGATTAAATAATGACCAAGCTAATTACTATGGATTTTGTTTGGTTTTTAAAATTTTTTCAGGCATAGACACTTGTGTTGCCTTAGGGAACGGGGTTTCACAGTTAAAAACCAAAAATAATTGAAGAAACTGACTCATCATAAGGTGGGGAGATACGGGCACTGACCCTCGTACACCAGCGAACTCCATCGTCAGCAGTTCAACAATCTCTGGTTTCAGATTTCTGCTGCCTGTGCTCCTCTGCTGTTCTGCTTGTCTGGAACCTGGTGTGTCTCTGCTGTGTAACTTCCGCTTTAACACTGGCAGTTGCCTCATAGCCTCTGATAGGTCCCTGGTGGTTGTCCAAGTCTCTCCAGTCTTCTCTGTGTGTTCCAAAGGCAAACTCCTTACAGAAGATGGGGTGGGGTGGTCAACCCTGTCTGCCAAGAGAGCAACTCTATTCTACAAGATTTTCCTGCAACAACTCATTATATACTTTTGTTCAGGCCATAACTCCAGATGGAATTGATTTTGACAGGGTTGGCAATGTGATATAGTACAAAGCACTGTTGTCTACAGATTGTAGCCTACTCTGCATGCAGATCTCTTTCCTAAGAGCTCACATAGGGTACACTTCCTTGCCTGCTTTAAGTCTTTGTTCACATAGCTTCTTCTCAATAAGAAGAAGCTTAATTGATCACCCTGTCTGAAACGTAATTCCCCACTTCTCTAACATCTCCTTGTGCACAATTTCCATCTTTCTTTGCTTTTTCTACTTCTTTATTTTCTTTCTAAATATCCTTCAGCACTAGAAAAGCTATACAGACTTCACGTTTACTTTGCACAGTCTCTCGCCTTCTGTTTGGACACAAGCTCCTCAAGTATAGAAATCTTTACTTTCCTTTCTGATATTTGCTACCACTATTTGATTGCACTAGAACATGCCTGCCCTATGGCAGACACAGAATAAATACTCATTGAATTAGAATATGCGACAACACAGATACACTGGGCAAAATTATAGGTGGAACTAACATGAGAAAATAACGAAGTTGAGGCCCAGGGTGTTGTAGTAAACTTATGGATCAATGAATTCACATAGGAAGAGCAAAGAGAGGTCCTCACAAAAATCTGTGAACAAAAAGTTTTATTTTAAATCTGATTTAATATCACTTATATTGGTAGGGAGGATAATAAGTTTATAATGAAGATAGTGCACAAAAGAACAATCAGAAACTTTTGGAAAGTTATAAAAGAAAGGATCCATAATAAAATTTATTAGCCAGCCAGGCTTGGTGGTGCACTCCTGTAATCCTAGCACTCGGGAGGCTGAGGAAAGAGGATCGTTACGAGTTTAAGACCAGCCTGGGCTACAGAGGGAGCTCAAGGCCAGCCTGAACTGCACAGTGAGACCCTGTCTCAAAAAGACAAAAAAGAGACTTTCCACCAGCGAGGTAGGCCTGAGGCACCACCTGAGCAGTGCAGCGTTTCAGCGTGACTCTTCTGTTCCATTAAGGCTTGTGCCTGGGCTCTGCTCCATGCCTTAGAGCTAGGAAGGAGCTCAGACTGAGAGGGCCCATCCCTGTTGGTGGTTGAGACCTGCAGTGTGGAAACAGCCTCAGGCTCTGGGGTCTTCGGGATTGGGAGGTAAGGCCTGCTCTCCCCTGACCAGGTACCCGAGGATCCCGAAGCAGTGGCCTCTGCCTAACCACCATCATTTTCAAGGCTGAGGCCCACACGCTTCCCGTCCATGGACTGGAGACCCTGGTACTGAAGCCCAGCACTCCCCCACTATAGCAGGTGTGGTCTGAGCTGTGCACCCCAAAAATTGCTTGGGGTCCCTGGGACAAGTGGTCCACAGTCTGCTACCACCTCGGGATTACTTTGATATTCAGGTAAACGAGGGTCCCTAGAGTACTTTGTGAGCTGCCTGGGTAGTTTGTAGCTCAGCACTTGTCATCTGACATTCAAAATGACAAGACAAAGGAGTCTCAGGACACCACTCTACCCAGAACAAGTACAGGAGATAAGGACATAGGAGAACTAGGAAGCCACATACCTAAAATTCCTGAAATGGTCACATCTGAAGTAAACAAACAGTTCCATCAGGCCATAGAAGAGATTAAACCTGAAATAATCTCTCAGGCAAAAAAAGAAATGAAAATAATAATGGAAGATGCTTTGCACAAACATAGGAGAAACAGATAAAATAATAGAAGGTCAAAGGCAACATTGGAAAAGTTACATGAGCAATTTAGGAATGAATTAGAACACATAAAACAGGCTCAAAGAGATTTCTAGGAAATGAAAACTTCCATTGAAAGCTTGCAAAGCCGCTTGAATGAAGCCAAAGATAGAATTTCAGATCTTGAAGACAGCATGACATCTAAATATTGTGAAAGGAAGGATCTCTTAAAGTCATCAAGGAGCCAGGAAAAAATCAATCCAACAGCTACAAGACCAAGCCAAGAGAAATAATGCATGAGTAATAGGAATCAATGAAACAGCAGGAGGCAACACAAATGACATAAAAAGAACATTTGCAGAAATAATAGCAGAAAATTTCCCAAGCATGGTAATAGATACTGATGTCCAGGTAAATGAAGCATATAGAACTCCAATGAGCTACAACCCAAATAAAACCACACCCAGACATATAATAGTCAAGATCCCAGATGTCCAGCAAAAGAACACAATACTAAAAGCTGCTAGAGAAAATAAACAGATCACCTATAAAGGAAAGCCCATCAGTATCACAGCAGACTTCTCAGCAGAGACCATGAAATCAAGTAGAGCTTGGAGCAGGGCATTACAGATTCTCAGGCAAAACAGCTTCCAAGCCAGACTGATGTATCCTGCAAAACTATCCTCCAAATTCAATGAAGAAATAAAGTATTTCCATGACAAAGAACAACTGAAGAACTTCATGAGTGACAAACCAACATTGGAAAAAGTACTAAAAGATATTCTAGACAGAGAAAAAAGGGACCACAATCTCAAGAACAACAATGGAAAGGAACCCTTAAGCAGAACAAGCAATTAAATAGATACCAAAGTAGGAAAGCAACAGCAAGTAAACAGCATGACAAGAATAAGCCAACATATAACAGTCATAACCATTAATGTAAATGGTCTCAATCCACCAGTCAAAAGAAATAGACTGGCAGAGTGGATTAAGAGAAAAAATCCTACAATATGCTGGATATAGGAAACACTCTTTACTCTAAAGGAAATCCACAGACTGAAAGTTAAAGGATGGAAAACAATTCTCCATGCAACATGTTCCCAGAAAAAAGGGGTAGCTATTTTGTTTGAAAACAATGTAAACTTCAAACCGAAAACAATCAAAAGAGACAAAGAAGGCCACTATATGCTAGTTAGGGGAAAGCTGCAAGAGGAAGAGATAAAAATCCTAGACATGTATGAACCAAATACTGGAGCACCAAACTATATAATGCAAATCTTAACGGACCTAAGAAATCAAATAATCAATAACACTATTGTAATAGGGGACCTAAACACCCCCTTGATGCAAAGAGACTGGTCAAAACTCAGCAAAGGTATAACAGACCTGAACCAAATGTGTGAACAAAAGGACTTAGTAGATGTATACAGAGTGTTCCACCCCACAACATCAAAATTCATAATTTTCTTAGCTGGACATGGGACTTTCTTTAAAATAGACCACATTCTAGCCCAAAGAGCATACCTACCTAAATGCAAAAGAACTGAAATTATCCCATGCATATTATCTAACCACAGTGCAATGAAATTGGAAATTAATGCCAAAGGGAATTCCAAAAACTCCATAAATACTTCAAAATTAGACAACAACCTCCTGAATAACCAATGGGTCACAGAAGAAATTAAAGAAGAAGTTAAAAAATACATACAAACAAATGAAAATGCAAATGCAACTTATAGAAATCTGTGGGATGCAATGAAAGCAGTCCTCAGAGGGAAATTTATAGTGATTAACTCACACATAAAGAAAACAGAAAGAGAGCAAATAAACAGCCTAATGCTGCTCCTCAAACTTTTAGAAAAAGAAAAACAAGTCAAGCCCAAAGCCCAAAGAAGGGAGGAGATTATAAAGGGCAGAAATCAATGCAATTGAGATGAAGAAAACTCTACAAAAAATAAATGAATCAAAGAATTGGTTCTTCGAAAGAATAAATAAAATTGATAACCCCTTAGCCAACTTTATCAAAAAAAAAGGAAAGAACTCAAATTCGTGCAATAAGGAATGAAAAGGATGAAATCACTACAGATCCTACAAAAATTCAAAAGATCACTAATACCTAATTTGAGAATTTTACTCCAATAGGATACAAAACTCAAAAGAAATGGACAGATTCCTAGAAATATATGAATTATCAAAGTTGAACCAGGAAGATATAAAAATCCCGAACAACCCAATAGCAAGTAATGAGATTGAAAATATCATTAAAATCTTACTGACAAAGAAAAGCCCATGCCCTGATGGATTCACAGTAGAATTTTATAAAACATTCAGTGAAGATTTAATGCCAACACTCCTCAAACTCTTCAGTGAAATTGAAAAGGAAGCAATTCTCCCTAACTAATTTCTGGAAGCAAGTATTATACTCATACCAAAACAAGAGAAGGACCCAGCCAAGAAAAAGAACTATAGACCAATCTCCCTAATGAACATAGGTGCAAAGATACTCAATCGACTCATAAGGAAAATTACACACCATAACCAGGTTGCATTTATTCCTGGAATGCAGGGATGGTTCAACATTCACAAATCAATTAATGTAATACACCATATCAATAGAGCCAAAGACAAAAACCACATGATCAGCTCAATAAATGCAGAAAAAGCTTTTGATAAAGTCCAACATGCTTCATGTTAAAAACCCTAGAAAAAATAGGATATATATATATATATATATATATATATATATCCATATCCTTTCCTTCTTTTCTTCTTTCCTCCATTCCAGTTGTTTTTTCCTTTTCAGCAATTTCATTCCTTTTCACAATTTCTATTGTACCTTTGGATCTTATTGCCTTATTCAGTTTCTCACACTAGTGAGAAAATACAATATGTACATATATGACTCATTTATTTCTCTTATGGTATGGTCTCTAGTTGCATCCATTTACTATACAAGCCTCGAGTCTTTCTTTATAGCTGAGTAATACTCTCTTGTATAAAAACACATCTTTTTTTCCATTCCTCAGCTGATGGGCATTTGGGTTGTTTCCAAGATTTAGCTAGGACAAATTGTACTGCTATAAACATGGGTGCACATATGTCATGATTTTTTCAATTCTCCTGGGAACATATTTAGAAGAGGAATAGCGGGGTCAAACGGAACCTCTAATCATAGTTTTTTGAGGAATCTGCACACGGATTTCCACAGTGGTTTTACCGGTTTGTACTCCCACCACAAGCAGAGAAATGTCCCTTTGCCCCTACAGCCTCTCCAGTATTTTTTATTCGTTGTTTTCTTGATGATAGCCATTCTTTGTGGCATGAGATGGAATCTGCACTTTAATTTGCATTTCTTGAATGGTCAATGATAATAAACATTTTTTCAGATATTTATTTGCCATGTGTATTAATTCATCTGAGAATTGTGTATTCATCTCAGATGTCCATTTTTGGATTGGTTCTTTGAATTTTGGGGTATGATTTTATTTTCAAAATTTTCTTTTCTATGTTCTACCTAGAAGTCCTTTGTCTGAGGGACATTTGGCTAAAATGTTTTTCCAATTTATGGGTTTTCTTTTCACTCTATTGGTGATTTCTTTTGATGTGTAAGAACTTTTTAATGGGATGAGATCCCAGGTGTTGATTCTTTGAAGTATTTCCCATGCAGTTTGATTTTTGTTCATGAACTCTCTGCCTTTCCTATGTCTTCAAGATTTCTACCTACCTTCTCTTCTAGTAGATTTAGTGTTTCTGCTTTAATATTTAGATCTGGGGTCCATTTTGACTTTAGTGCATGGTGATAGACTTGGGACAAGTTTTAGTCTTTGGCATATGGAAAGCCAGTTTTCAAAGCATCATTTTTTAAAGAGGTAATTTTCTTCCAGTGAACATTTTTGGCCCCTTTGCCAAAGAGAAGGTGGCTGAGTGTGTTTGCAGTCGTGCCTGCTCCATTGATCCTCATGTCTTCCTTTGGCCGGTTCCATGCTGATTTTATCACAGCGACTTGGTAGTATAATTTCAAGTCAGATATTGTGATGCCTCCTGCCTTGCCATTGTGCCCAGTATAGTCTGTGCTGTTGTAAGTCTTTTTTGGTTCCAGATGGATTTTAAGAATATTTTCTCTAGATCTGCAAGGTGTGCTGATGGTATTTTGATCAGGATTTCATGAATTCTGTAAAACCAGTTTTGAGAGTATTGCCATTTTCACAATTTTGGTTCTTCCTTTCCATAATCAAGGGGTATCTTTCCATTTTCTGTAATCTTCTTTGATCTGTTTTTTTCAGAATACTGTAAACAAACAAAAATATTAAAAACAAAGTTCCATTTTCACATTGCATTATGTAAGATTGTAACATCTATCTAGCTAGTTGTCTCTCTTTTGGCTTCGATGGCATTGGCTGCTCTGATGTGAGCTAAACTGTGAAGAAGAACATAGGCTGAGAATCTCAGGGCAGACTTCGGCCAACATTCAGAAAAACCTCTGGCCTTCAGGCCTATAAGGTCTAAGAAATTGAATTCTAACAGTGACAATGTGAGCTTGGAGGCAGTTTATTTCCCATCTAAGTCATTCATAAATTGTATTTGTTAATTGTACAAATGAATGGATTTCAATATGACATCTCCATACATGCATACACTGTGCTTTGATTACATGGACCCTTGTTCCTACCCTCTCTTAATCTCTCTAATCACTTCTCCTCCTCTTTTCTCCCAGCCCTCTCTCCCAGGTCCTCTTTCCATTTTCTGGTAGCCCCTCTTTTTTCTGTGGCTGGCTTATTTAGTCAGTCTAATGGAATGTTCTCTAGTTCCACCCATTTTTCTGCAAAGGACAAGACTTCATTCTTCTTTATAACTGGGTTATGCTCCAAATCTGTATGTATACCACATTGTCTTTGTCCATTAATCCACTCGTAGGCATGCAGCTGGTTCATCACTTGGCAATTGTCAGTACTTCCAAATGAACATGGGTATGCATGCATCTCTCTGTCTCCGTTTGACTCCTTTGAGTGCATACACTTGTTTATGTAACTTCCCCGTTTTGATTGAATTTCTTTGTGTGTGTAAGGGTTTTTATTTTTTTGTACATTCTGGCTATAGATCCTCTGTCTGGTAAATATTTCCTCCCTTTCTATAGGTCATCTCTACATTCTGTTGATTGTTTCTTTTGTCGTCAGAAGTTTTAAATCTGATGTAATACTAGTTATCATTTCATTAGCAAACATTCCATGCCTCTGGCACATCCAACTCCTTAAAGTCTCCACCGGACCTTTAGCCTTTCACAGCTGCACAGATTGCTCTCTCAGGGGCACATTGCCTTGTTTTGAAATCTGGGTGGAAACACTTGCATTCTGTGAGGTCTGCTTCCACTTCAAATGGTAGCTGAGCCCCTTGAGCCATGACTGTAGTGGTGTCTGAGTTTCTGGATGGCTAAGCATGGTGAAATGAACCCCAGGGAACCAATTCCCTAGGTACAGGGTTGAGGAGCTCTCTTCTCAAATTAAAATTCCCTACTGTTATGTCCTTGAGTGTGTGATAGGTGAAGTCTTGCTGATTCATGAAATCCTTTCAAGCCATCTCCTGTTGCCCTGACACAAGGTACTTGCCTTTTTTCAATGCTAGTATTTTCAACTCCCTTGCCATGACCCAAACTTTTAAGACACTTTCTTTCTAATGAAACTTCAAACTTTTCACATCTGCTCTTTTGTCCTGCTTCTCTCTATAGATCTGGCTAAAAGTAGCTAGCCAATACCCATGTTAAAACCTGAATGCTAAGTTGCCCTGACATTTCTTTCATCAGATCAATTAGTCTACTGTCCTTACTTTTACTCTCCTACAAAGTATCAGGACATAGGCCAAAAATACAATTTTGTTTTCTACAATGTCACATGCATGGCATTTAGTCCAATTGCCAAAGGAGTCTTTGTTCCCTCCTGAAACTTCTTCAGAGTGGCCTTTACTCTTCTCATTCTTATTATCGTTCTGTTTTTCACAAGCTCTGACTATCACTCATCACATCCTGTTTCTCTGTCTTGCTTCATACTTTCTAAATTCCTCTGGCAACCAAGTTCCAAAAGCTTCTGAACCACATGGTTGGGTGTAGTCGCAGCCTGGAAGCCACTCCTTTCAGCCTTAGTCACTGTCCCATCACAACATACCCAACACCCAACAACTTGAAGGAAAGGAATTCTTCACTGCCTGTGGATTAAGGCCAAAGTTGGCTGGGTCCAGGGCAGAAATGACACAGTCAAATGATCTGATGGAGGATAGCTGCGCATCCCATGCCAAGCAAGAAGTAAAGAGACAGAGGACCAAGAGCTGGAGACAAGATGGTATCCTATCATATTATCTCCTCTTTGATATTACCTCCTTCTATGATATGCCCCAGTGATTCTCCTGCAACAACCAGGTCTCACCTTCTAAGAGCACATTTACACCTGGACTCACCAATGGGTGAGTGCACTCATGAGTACACTACCCCCAGGATGAAGTCACCTTCCAGACTCATGAGACCTTAGGGGACATTTCAAGTATAAGCCATAATATTTGCTTGGGCTATTTGGGGTTTTTTTGGTGCTTCATTGTGAATTTCAAAATTGCTATTATAACTGGTTTGGTATTTTCACAGGAACTGTATGGAAGTTGTATCGTCTTTGGTAGTATGGCCATTTTAGCAATACGAATTCTGCCAGACCATGAATATGGCAGGTAGCTTAACTACATCCTTGGCCCATGCTATGATTACAGCAACATAAGTGACTCAACATTAGAAGACCCAGTGAAGCTAAGCTGACTTTTGACATGCAGAAATTATGCACTAAAAATGTACGTAAATGTAAGTGATTAATTTTGTAGTAGTCTGATATAACCACTAGATACTCAATATATAGCTACAATAATTTTAATATTTTCAATGTTTTATTTGGAGTAAACTTACAGATTAATCACAAGAAATGGGTGTGGATCTGCAGCAACCACTTAAATTTATCAAACTAAAAATATCTATCAAACTAAATTTACTTTTATAAAACTAAATATTGTGAAATTACTCTAGATTTGGCAGTGTCCATTGTGATTTGACTTTTGATTTTTAGTTGCATTAATTTGCCATTTTTACTTCGTTTTGGTAAGCTTGGCTGGCTATTTTTTTCATTGATACTTATTGCAAAACGTTTGGTGTTGTTATCTGTTATCTATTTTTTGCAGCAGTCAGTCATTTTATTTGACGTCACTCACTCGGAGGAGTCACTTTGGAGAACTATGTGCAACAGTTACTGTTATTCTCGTTGTTTTACCGTGAAATTTTGTTTCTTTTATACATTAAAAAAATGAAAAACAGGACGGGAAAAGAACAAAAGATACAATATTATAAAAGTAAGAACCTGAATGTGAGAAATAGAGAGGAAAGTATAGCTAAAGAACATGGATAGTTTCATCTTATAATTTGAGAAGTAAAGTTTATATAAGAAGGAATGAAGATATAGTTATCTAGATACACAGAAGAACAAATAGGAGAATAAATGTGATAAATATATTTGCCTGAATACAAAATAAAGGTGGGATAATTAATGTGAACTGTACTGCACTGTAGGAAGAAGTCAGTACACTACTACTACGACTAGTTACTGCTAGTTACCAGTACATGATAAATGATACAGCATGCTATAAACATTGCACTGAGATAGCTGGAAATGATGGGTAATAGAAACAAGAGGTAAAGCGTTTTTTCTTGCTATGAGAGGGTGAAACAGAGGGATATTAGCTTTTATTTTCCTCATGAAATATTTTGTATGAAATATTCTACATGTTTTATTATGAAAAATTAAAACAAAAAGTATGTAAAATATGAGTGATGGTCTTTAAATAATAAGTTAGCAGTAAAGTATATTTTATTATTGATTCCTACCTATCATTCTGGTTCACTAAAATCTTCAGTGGTTTCCCCTTATTCCTAAGCACTGTTTTTGGCTTTATTGCTTAATTTTGCTATTGACATAAGAAATGCTCATTCATCTTAAATAATCTGAACAAATATAACAACAATAATAATGAAACCAAACTGAAATTCTGCCACTGTGGAATAGCAACTGCTGAAATATTGGGGAACAAGCTTTCCTGCTTTTCGTTCTGCTTACTTAAAACATGTGTGTTTCCATAGTCCCCTAACTTTTATCTTTCAGAAAAAGGGTTGTATTATCAGGTTGCTTTTAATGTTCAGTAGGACCCTCCTCTGGAAATTATACTTCCTTTAACATTGTATATTTCCACTGCCCTAAGCTACTCAAATACTTATTTTGCTTTCCTGAGAAATGTATACAGAATAATAGAACATTCTGTATGTTAAACTAAGGTGATGTATGCAGATAGTTGATTTGAAATTCTTTCATACATATTAAAAAGTAATAAAAGAAATGAGTTAAATAAATGTATAATTATATGTCAAAATCTATCAGCATACAATTCCATATAAGGAGAGTTGTTCTGTGTATAATTGAGAATTATGCACAGATGCACTCCCATAGACACCATCTGGCAATATCAACCATCTGAAAGATAGCAACCAATCAGAAAGGAAGCAATTACAATCCTTCATCTACCCCAATAGATGTCATAAAATCTACACTTTATTCAGGATCCATTAAGTTGCACTTCATGCTTATTCTATTTACAGTTCTAATAAAGTTGATTATCTGCTTTCAAGCCAATTAAAAGCAAATCTTGGGATAGTCATGATATAACAATACAACCAACAGATAAAGCTGTCAATCAGCCCAAGAATTTGGCTCTAATTATGCTAGGGTTTAGATTTCTAAATGACCTTTACAATGTGAGAGCCCTTTAAGAGGAACCCATGTTTAAATGATGATCTTGAATTATTAAGGCAAGGTTAACGTATCTTTGGGTTCCTCTGTTTCAAAAAATCAATAAAATGTGTGAAAATATTTCAGAAAGATTTTATTTCGAAGACTAGCAATTAACTGAAGTTCTTGTGGCTTTACTGTATGATTGTGTCGTCAGTGGAAATAGCCACCATCACAGCTGTGACCATCACCAGCCCGCCATCATCACCGCTTTTACCATAGCAGCAGCAGCAGCAGCCACAGCATCATTACTTTTACCATTTTTAAAAACTTCTATGTGCAAGGCACGGTGAGAATGACCATAAGAAGATGTACCCACTTTTCAGATAAGTAAGATTTGGGAAAAATAAGGCAAAAAGGTTAGAAACAAAGAAAGAAGGGAGAAGAAAAAGAAAATAAGAATGGCAGGCGGGAAAGCAGGAAGAGAAGGAAGGAGAGGGGAGAGTTTCTTGCCTGGATTCTCACTATCCTCATTTCGGTGGTGAGTGCTCACGTTTGTGCACTTTCTAAGCCCACCCTTCCTCCTCTTCTCACTGTTCACTCTCAAGTAGTGGCCTTCGCCCCGTAGGTTCAATTATATCTCTTCAGATTGAGTTCGTATTTATGTTTCTATGAAAGATGCGTTCTCTAAGCTACCCTCGTATCTTATGTCTGCTAAAATCTTCTCTTGATGTCTGTTGAAGCCTTGTGAAACTCAGTGTATTCCAAACTGAGTTTACCATCTTCCATCAACCCACTGTTCCTTAATCTCATGATCAGTGCCACTCTTGACCCCATTACAGAAGCCAGGAGGCCGGGAGTGACAGCCCCAGCTGTCTCCTTTCTCTCAGTTTTGTCATCCAGCTCACTAACCGGTTACAACAAATACTACTTTCTTAGTAACCTACAGTCTCCATTTTCACCACCGCCTTCCGCGGCCTGAGCTTTTGTAGTCAGTCCCATGCTCAACCCCCGATGCTTCTTATCAATGTATCTTTTACCAATCTAGATTCTCTTTGCTCTAGCTTTGACGTTTTACCAGAGCGATCTTTTCTTATTGCTTATTTAAATAAGAAACATTTCTAGCAAAACCAACAATGGCAGAAATGGTTGCGGCTGCTGCTGCTGCGATGGTACAAGTAGTGGCACAGTCGTACAGCAAATGCTTTTGGGATAATCATCCAACCTGTCGTGTGAGTCTGCAAAGCCCTGCAGAGTGTTAGCTCTGCTGCTTCTCCGGTCTTCCGTCACGACAGAGTCTGTCTCTGCTTTTGTTCTCCAGCCTCATGGTTCTTTCCATCTCCTTTTTCTCTCAACGTGTGTCCCCTCTGCCCTGCCCTAGTAAGTATCTCATTCTTTATCTAGCTAAGTCTCTTTTTTGTTTAATTTAAACCCAACACCACATTTCTTTCAAGACTTCTCCCCAATATTCCTGAACAGATCAACTAGATCTTCTTAGGCTTTCACATCACTTCATAAATTTCCTCTGCATCATCTGCTCCACTAGAAGTTTTACATTTATTGGTATAATTTCTTACGTTCACCATTTGTTCTAGGTTAATAAAATATGTGAAAGATGGATGCTCAGTTGCTCCTCACCATGGCCACTCTAAGTTTTATAGTACCCAGCATGTACCCAATGTTAGCGATGATAAATTGCCCACTTTTAATTACTTTGCTGAAGTAAAAAGAAAACCCACAAATTGGGAAAAAATCCTAGCTGGCTGTCCTTCAGACAAAGGTCTTCTATCTAGAACATACAAAGAATTAAAAAACATGTATCTGTCCAAATTCAAAGACCCAATCCAGAAATGGGCATCTGAGATGAATACACAATTCTCAGACAAAGAAATACAAATGGCAAATAAATACATGAGAA